>JAPMOQ010023314.1:6388016-6416727 GCA_026543055.1 Argiope trifasciata | reverse complement strand
CACACACACAGAGAGAGAGAGAGAGAGAGAGAGAGAGAGAGAGACATTATTGAGCTTTATTGTAAGTATAGATAGATATTTAATTAAAAATCTAATTGAAATTTTGCAATCTTTAGATTTATTCTTAATAAATATTTGTTATATTAAATATAATTAAGAACTAAATTTGGCAACTCGAAGGCCAACGTCTGTCTTGTACAGCGTTATGCTCAAATTTAAATAATCCCCGACGCATGACGAAATTTAGAGGTAACACCCCCTTCCTCCCCCCCTTTTTTCTTTAAGAAACCAAAAGGAGTGGTTTCCTCAAAACTTTCTCTCATAATCTCTTGTAAACTTGTCATTCCAGATAATGCTTAATATGACATTGGCGTATAGCGATTACAAAATATTCACTTTTGGCTTGAATTTAACTTTTTCACTGCATATATCATGTCATCTTGGCGAACATTTTGATAATTAATCTCTGAAATGCTGTTAATAGTATCTGGAAATCCTGTTTGTGCTTCCGACACGTTTCTCTCAATCGGTTGAAACAAAGATTTGACAAAATTGCACTTTTAGTCAAAAAATCTCCCACCTAATTTGATATATTTAAGTCAATGTGTTTTTGAAACATCGCGCTTACATACTTCAAAAAATACAGATTGACAAGCGATCAATCCCATGTTGGATTTGGTTCAAAGTCTGATCGATATTCGGTCTATAGCTATTAATTCTGTGTGTCGAATCTTATTCATCTATTTCTCTTTGTTTTGTAGTTATCGTGTGGAATGATAATCGAACAGCCGGATAAAAAGATTTTCCCTGAGAGGATTTTAAACAAAATTAGGCAGAAATTAACAAATTTTGTATGAAGATAGAACACCAAATTTCACTTGACCAGATCAAAGCGTTTTTGGACTGACTTTGCAACAGATAAATGGGACATTTTCCAAAAATGTAGTTCTAGAATTCAGAGAAGCCTAAGACGTAGAGATACGTTCAAATCTCGAGTTAGAATTTTTTGACGATTATATTACTTTCTGCATACTACATATACGAGAAAGTGAAAATGGTGACTCAGACTTCTAGCCTACAGTATCAAAGCAGGATAATGCTACATGTTTCGGTCGAATGTATTTTACTTTTTAAATTCATTTTTAATTGTATACTGGTGATAATGGGAACATAAAAAAAGCCTTTAATATTATTACAACTTCCATAAAAATAAGTAAACCAAAACAAGAAAAGGTATTGCAATAGCATATTTAAAAATATTAGCATGATAATATCTATGCGTTAAATCGAGACGAGACGTGCATGATGAAATAATCTTCTAAATAACTCTAACTGTTGATGCAAATATTTACATCTATAGTTAGCAAATTTAGAATACTGTTGGGCAATAGATTCTTACTGAGAAAAAATATTTCTTCACATTTTAATTTTCTTTTTTTTTTATTTAACATAAATTGTAAAATCTTAATGTTTTCTCTTTATGATTACGGAATCATTATAATTATTAATTAATTTTTATACCATTTCAAAAAAAAAATGCTTTGAAGGGTATTAACTTTACTTTTGTAGAATTCTACCATGTTTCCTTGCATAAGTGCATCCTGTAATTGCTGTTTAATTTTGAGTTCTTGATGATGAATCCGTTCTTAGAAATAGGATGAATTTCCGGAGCAGGAATTTTAAGCTATGCATTCAAGAATGATGGGAAAA
The DNA here is from genome assembly GCA_026543055.1 of Argiope trifasciata. Taxonomy (NCBI): domain Eukaryota; kingdom Metazoa; phylum Arthropoda; class Arachnida; order Araneae; family Araneidae; genus Argiope; species Argiope trifasciata. Next base: position 6,415,017 of record JAPMOQ010023314.1, on the reverse strand, counting down.
AGCTACAATTCAGGCCTCAGAGATACAATTATAATCCCAAATTTATTTTGTGTGCGCGTTAGTGGTGCCATATAATTAAGAGTAAGTTTTCAAAATAAAATAAAGATAGATGAATCATGCTATGATGTTTCGATTATAGTTTTGAATTTTCTATAAATTTTATATTGATATATATATATAGGAAAGGACATCAATTGTGAAAAATTTTGATATCTGTTTTATTTTTACTTTTTATTAATTACGTCATTGTACGTTTATATGTTTCTAAGAATATATACGTTACGTCATTACATTTCGTCAGTGTATTCTAAAATTAAATATTTTTAAGCAACTCATTAGAAAACATTCATTTTTTTGCCACTCATGTATTTTAAAACACAACAAAACTTTTATTTGATATAGAGCTTTGATAGGATTTTGCATCCATAATTTTAACTATGATGTAAGTGATTGAAACATTAGCATTAGTAATAATATAATTTAAATATTTAAATAATTATGCCTATTTAATTTAAATAGGTTTAACCTCTTGCTGATATATAAATAATTCTATTCCCCCCTCCCCAAGTTCGATTTTTTTTTTTCTTCCCAAAATAAAGTGATACACCAAATGCAAGGGCTGCGATGGAAGTTTCGAGATCCCCTTTTCCAATTTCTAATTTTTGGCAAAAGATAATTTTTTATAGATATGAATTATGAATAAATCATGTGTAAGAGTTAAGTGGCAAATTCTGATAATCTGACAAAATATTTGATTTTAGAGCCTTTTCAGGGGAATTGGTATCAGTATTTTTCAAATAAAAAACATCAAAATTCAAATTTGAAAAAAAAAATGAGCAAAATAGTATTAAAAAATTGAGCAGAAATTAAGCGCTATTTAATTTTATAATTCTATTTAAAAAAATTATATATTTGATTTTTGAAAAACGCATGTAAAACTTATAAAAAATAATTAAGAATATTTCAACAATATTTTAAAAGTTGATCGCTATATTGGCATTATTTCAATCAGTTCGAGTGCAAAGCTCTTGTAAATTAAATGAGTCCATAAAATTAACGTTTTCAAAAACTATCATAAAAGAATATGTACGGAAATTTCGGGCCTGAAGTCAATTGAACACTTTGTATATTTAATTATACGACCCTGACTAAATGTCACGGAAGCTTTCGTCGAAACAACCAACAATATTTCAAAATCATTATTATTTCTGACATTCAATGAGATAAAAAATTTTTTGTGTGTCTGTTATATGTGATATAATAACACATTATTTGAATAGGTTTATAGGCCATCAAAAGGTTCCATTGGATCTATAGGATTTAATTGCCCTATTGCCTTATAAGTGCCCTATTTGGAGTGCTTTATTATTATTTTATTTATCTATAATAATTAAAATCTATGACATCTAATATCACATCTATAATTATCTATAATATAAGCTTGTGGGTTTCAATACCAGAGTGCCATTTGTTTTTTGTTTAATAGTATGGTGTTTGCAATATTGATCAAATTTATCGATATCAATAAATTATTTCTATCGAAAACAATTGTTCTTGATTGGCATAATTTTAGTTAACAAAATTAAAATTGAAGTCTAAAATTTAATACATTTTTAGACAAAGCAAAAGTGATAGTATGTAATTTGAATATTTTAGAACGTTTTTTTTGAAAAAGGAAAAGACTACATTCTAAAATAACAAGTTAGAAAACCCGACTGGAGAATTTAGATGCTATTTTTTAACAGTATAATTGATATCGTTATTGCAAAAATAGAAGATTGATTTAAGAGTATTTGAAACTAATTTATATTTTTCTAAATTAATTATTTCAGTCATTTGAGAGAGTTCTAAGCACCTTTTCTGCAAATAAAAAATAATAAAGAATTGTCTTCATTCGAGCATTGTGTACAGAGGACAAATGTACTTGCTATATTAACCATCGAAAGCAAAATTAAAAAACAAAAAGAATCAATCTGAAAAAAATTATTTTTTTCGAAATAATTAATAATAAATATAAAATCATGCATTATATAAATTTGCACTAGTAATATATGCTCGTATTTGCACTTTTTTACTTTACAAAAAATTTAGGGCCCTAAATACTTTCTTGCATACTGGCCCATTTATAGAAAATACCGGATCTGTGTATGTTAAAAGATTCATTCAAATGCTATAAAAGTCAGATAATTTAGATACAGACTTACCAATTTTGGAGCATAATTAATTCTTAGGTAGGTACTTAGAAAGTGTTTCTCAAAATGTTTAATAAAATATTAAAAATTTAACGCTTTATATCATTGACTTTGGATCATATTATTATAAAAAAATCATTTTTATGGAGCATAATTTTAAAAAAAAAAAAAAGATTTTATTAATATTAATCTTATTTCATGACAATTTTTCTCTCATTAAAAATTTTTAAGCCTATTTCATAACAATAATTTCATTGTTTTAGTTGTTGGATTTGTACTTATGAGTGTTGAATCAAGCATAAAAATTTATCATGCTACGATGTTCCAATCATATGAATCTCTTTTAAATCTCCTCTCTGCTTCAAAGTAATGGAATATTTATATTCCAGTAGGATTAAGGTACATGCCATTGCTGCGTGTTTAAAAACATCTTAGACTGAGCATAAGCATAAGATGTACTTTAGCATGATCAAATCAATTTTGATTTTATTTAAATCGAAAAAACTGGGAAACTCACTAAAGAAAATTCGGCATTAGAAAGGAAACTAGCAACAAAATACAGTTTTAAGAAATTCCAAAAATCTATCACCTTAATCTATCACCTAATAAAATCGTTGTGCATAAATCTGTAATATCATTTTCTTGCAACGTTAGTTTTATTGTTGAAAAGATAAATTTACATATATGTTCTTGATTGGTGCACCTGACCTTGGTGTCAGTTGAATGATGTAGCGATGAATTTAACGGCAAAATTAAAGATTTTGAAAAATGTGAAAATTATGGTGCTGTCTCTGTTAGAAACAGAAACCTGGATCATCTAAAAAAATTCTATGCATTGCTGGAAGACTATAAAATATCATGTGCTACTACGAAGTTTAATTCTCTTAGGAATGTTAAATGTAGAATGAGCATTTCAGTTGCTCATGCTGAGTGCTGTGTTGTTATTTTCTGCCAGCTAACACATATGTTATTAATGTAAACTAGTGACGTTAATTATATAAATTTTCGCTTTAGTTTTCGCCGCTGGAGTTCCGTTTCTTCCGGAATACTCAAAGAATAAAATATTGCGTTTCATTATTCGCTATATTGAGCATCTGGTTTTACTCCAACCGGATAATTTCTAGAACAATATTTTAAAGTGATGCAACACTTCATATTTTTATAACATTAATATTATTAGTTTGAACTTAAGGTTGATAAAACAGATATTACTAAATATTTTCTAGCTAACATTAGTATTATTAGTTTATTTATTGCATTTTAGAGTAGAAAAATTCTTTTAGATATGTGTATCAGAAGAGTGATAAAAAGCTCAAGAATTACTTAAACTCTGTCCGTAAAATAGAGAATTTGTTTCATATTTTCACTTTGACTTTACATGACCTGCAGAATCTAAAACAAATGTGTGTAGTATAAAAGTTGTTGCATTGTGTTTATAAAAATTATCTTCCTAATATAAACAAATTAATGGTTTTCTACCCTAAAATAGCCCTCTGGTTTATCAAAAAAATGGAGCCTTGATTCAGCAAAACAGAAAACTATCTAAAATTATCAACAATTTTGTCTGATATTGGAAACAGACATAATTTATGTAATACTGAGGATGTTTATAAAAATCAAGGGATATATTTGCATCAAAAATATTTATCACTAATAATTTGTATTCAAAATATTTATCATTAATATTTGCATAACATCATCTCATAATTAACATTAATAACATCATTATCTCATAATTAACATTCATAACATCATTATCTCATAATTAAAATTAATAATATCATTATCATCATTTGCATCATTAAATGTTTATTAATGTTTCTGAGCATTTCGCTAAAAATTTAATATTTTCATTTTTCCAAGCAATTTGCAGAAAACTGGTTACAATATCATTTGATTTGGATGATTTTAAGAAAGAAACAGACAGAACTCGGTAGCAATCCAGTTAAATTATGATGATTTTATTTAGAAAACAAAAAGTTCAGTACATCAAAGAAACAAACGATTGTGAGAATTAATAATACATATCACAAGTTCTCTGTACTCAGTAGGAAGCAATAACATTTATATACAGTAATTCACTCTATATTCATGCAAAATATTCCATACAAAATTCTGGTTAATTTGCTGGATAGAAAAGTGATGTGACACACTTCTCATTAGATTAATGTACAGTTTGTCAAAAATTACACGATATATTTTCATGCTATCAAAAATACAAAACATATACTTTAACAAAAATGTAGCTGTCAGAAATTCATGATATTCTACTGATGAAGGGTAAGTGAAAGTATGAGTTAATGCTGGTTTGTTTGTGTAAGTGGAGGTTTCAGTGTTTTTATGTTTGAGGCAAGGCCCACAGAGTAGCTGTTTTGTCTGCACTGGTGGAAATGAATGTGAATTCCTTCGGATGCCATCTGCCTTGAATAACTTTATCTGCATGTTCTGCGACTCGGACTGTTGCCAGTTGTTGAGTAAGGTCACCTGTAACAAAAGAAAAAAATCTTATATATTTTTTCTGATAATTTTTAGTTGTATAGGCAATTTTTAGAATGAAACCAGAATATTCAATTTTTTAAATGCAAAAGCAATTTCTCATTACAGTATATACAACAACATAAACTATAAGTGCATTATATGGCAAAGATTAGTTTTAATAATGAAGCCCTTTTTAAATAGACAAAGCTGTGGAATTTTTAAAAAAAATATACATTTATCAGTTTACCCATATAAGCACTATCCATCTCCTCAAATAGAATATACTTCCAAAACTTCTTTGAAATTATTAATAAGTGTTATCCACCACCATCGGCATAAAATGAAACTCGGGCAATCGATATTTTGCATAGTGCTGGTGAATAATAGATATGAAACATTGATTTTTGTTGTAAATTTAGCCTTTTTTAGAATCTATCGAATGATTCTTGGCATTTTTTGATGATTAATCAGTCAAAATATTTAGCAATAGATATCCAAAATCAAATTTGAATTTTACAGTACTATTTCCAACCGACTGAAGTTAACATTTGATACATATCTACATTAGTAGACAAAAATATTAAATTTGATATATTTAAGTCTTTGCATTTTAGAGTTAATGCGTTTACATGTTTTCCAAAAGATTAGTCTGTCCCTCAAAGTTTGGCTCGAAATTTGACAGGTATCTACACTTATGGTATCTTACACACAGATATCTTAAATATGTGAACCAAATTTTTTCCAAGTAGCAGCCCTTTGTTTTTTAGTTGCAATGTTAACTTATATTCGGACAGCAGGTAAAACAGATTTAAATCTAATGGATTTTGTTCAAAATATGCCAGAAATCAACAAATTATGGATAAAGACCATATACTAAGGGCCTATGATCTTCCAACTCCATATCAGAAAAAACCATCTTTTAAATTCGCAGTCACACATTCATGCTTGGTAACCAAAGGATATGTTTAATACAAGAAAAAATTGTTCTCACCTTGCAAGTCAGTCAACATAAGTTTACAGTCGTAAGATCCTGTGAGTAAATAGAAAGCTTTGGGCGAGAGTCGACAAGTCCTGATGTCAGCGGTGTGGGGTTTGAATGTCTGAAGAATGCGATTTCCTTTCATGTCGTACAGCATGCAAGTGGCATCTTCATGGCCGGCGACCAAGAGTCTTCCAGAAGGATCTACTGAAACTGCAGCTGCTGCACTCCCTAAAAGAAAACGGAACCATGGAATTAGTGAAAGGCCAATTTTTGTTACTTGGTACAAAAATCATGCAAGGATTCCTTAATTAGGATTCAACAGAAGCTGAATTCTGTGAACAATTTATAATAAAAGGTCAATTTCTGCTTTTTGCCATCTTACTATATGTTGTTTAATTTAGTTTATATTAATGAATTGTTTGAAAGTAAAACTAGGGCTATTTTAGAATGGACCCCATAATGGGGAATCCAAGTTGTAGGATGAGGACGACACCCGAGTTAAACACTCTCTTTTAAATTTTTCACATCACACCAGTTAAAAGATGTTTGGTTCAGACGGATATAACATATAGCAAGCCCGCTTACACGGAAATTCGGCGGGAATTGAGAACTTCCGACCTTGAAATCGACACCTTACCACCAAGGTATCGCGACCACTTTGCTGATTCGTATAAAAACGAACCTATGCAAAATAAACTTATTATTTCTTTTTATAATAAGAGTTGACGATAGTTACAAAAATATAATCAAAATCATCAACTGATTGTCTGCTATCTTATTAGAGAGTCAGTAAGTGAATACAATAAAACAAAATGGCTTTGAAATTTAGAAAGCACAAAAAGTTAGGTGGTTGAATTTGAAAATATAATTGCGGTAATATCTAAATAAGACATATAACATCTACGGGAGATGAGCATGCATTTTGTCCAGTGGTATATTACTGGCTTTCAAACCCAAAGAGCCCAGGTTCTATTCCGAGCCAACATCACCTTCCTACATAATTTTTATTTTAAATTTGTACTTGTCACATTTTGAACTAAATCTGTATGTGTAAGGTTCGTGTTTATGATATATGGTAACAGGAAAGCATAAGAAGCAAGGTAAATGAAATTTGGCATGTGGATTTCGCACCCAAATCATAAGTCTATATCAAATTTCAGTCCCTTTAAATCGGTCAGTCAAAATCTAAAATGTATAGAACCGATAATCTTTTCCAAGTACGAAACTAAACACGCAAGTATTATACTGCGCATGAATAAGACAAATATTGGAATAGAACCTTCCAAGAAAATTATTGGGGTATTAAACATTTTTTTATTCAACTTATCTTTTTATTAGAGGACCCTCATTTTTTATTTCTTTTCTTGATTTTACTGACCCAATGTAAAATGTGGCAAAATTTCAAAGCTGATAAATTTAGATTTTGCCACTTTTTCCCGTTATGATAGGAAATATAGCTATGATCAGTTGCAGTGTAGTCGTTACAAACCTAATTTTGATTTCCGTTTTAGATTTATTGCATAAGCCAAACGGAAGTCATGAAAGACGGTGACAAAATTCGACACAGTATACTTTCAATCAAGATATAACAAATTAGGATTCGCCAGAATCATATTTTAAACCTGGTTTTTATTTTAAGTATTTATTTAGAAAGGAGTTTTCAGATGCATCTAACAACCATTCGATTAACGTTATTTTTAAAGATATAAATTGTTTAAATCATTAAAAGAATAAAATATTTTTAAATAAAGTTACGAAAAATCCAAAATGTTATAATGATTAAAATAACAGACAGTGCTTGTAGGTTGTAAATTGCATGAAGTCACGCACTTTACGAAATTTTTGTTCTCTCACTTTATGAAAGAAGACAATTAAACAGTAGCTAATTTGGCTGTCCATTCCTATAGAAAAAATATTTGTATTATGATGCCTTACCTAGCTATTAAAATTTACTAGAATTTAATCAAACAACCCTTTATGTTATATAAATGATTTGAAAATTACTCGTTCAGATGTTGATGCGTTTATAATTAGTTAACTTATCATTATAATTGAAAACGAAAGACTTAAAGTTATCCGTATATGTGAATTCATCGAATTTAAATGAAGAACTGAAACTGATTTTAAGTATTCTTGGTTATTAAAAATAATTCTGTATTTTTGCTAATAAATTTTCTTTAATCATAGATCGAATATGGTTTCAACAATTTATTTTTTCTTCTTTCATTTTATGTTATTAATACCATATATACTCATTAACGTAGTCTGAACAATTTAGAGATGGAACTAAAAGTTATTATCGAAATTTTAATCATTTTAAAGAAGATAAGTCAAACAAAAACCATTCTTTACAATGTTGTAGATTTTAAACAGCTCTAGAAATACGATATGTGACAGCGCCAAAACTGCCATATGTGGTTTTACCTAGAAAAGCTTTAAATGACTTACCAGGCCCAGTGCCTCCGACGGGTCTTGATGAAATCTGATGAACACATCCACGTGTTCTCATGTCCCAGAATCGAATGGTTTTATCCTGAGAACTACTCACGAACATTACGCCGCCCCAAGTGTACAAGGACAGGATCTGGCCTAAAAAAACGAAAAGATACAGTGATCTATACTTATAATAAAGCTCAATGTGTGTGTGTGTGTGTGTTGGCGCTCTACAGGCCAGACCGTTGGACCTACAGCTACCAAATTTGGTACATGTATACCTTGGATGTTGGGAATGTGCACATCGGAGCCCTTTTTTCGAATTTTTAATTAGAATTTGAATTAATTAAAATTTAAGCGAAATTTCGACGTTTTTCCGCTATAACTTCCGAAACTATTATTGCACAAACATGATTTTTATTTTAATTTAAAGATAAAAAAATTAGCTTTCTAATGGTATCAGTTTTTTAAATTTATAATGTAAACTTCTATTTTTAATGAATTTTTAAAGAAATATTTTAACCATGTTTTTATCACGTGACTGGATAAAATAAAAGAATGCCGGAAGTTCAAATAAAAAAAATTATCATCGCAAAATAAATCTACAGAAATGAAACTTTCAGCACGTGACTGGATAAAAAAAGAAATATAAAATGTGATATTTTCTTTAAAAAATAAATGCAAAGCAAAGGTTTCTACAATCGTTTGCAATATCTAAATAATTATTTCAACAGATCTTCTTTATTTACGGTAAACTTGATTGAATTTTGACAGGATATGCATTGAAATCGCGACTTAATGGCATATTTATGTAATCGTTTGCAATATCTGTATCATTAATTTAATACTTTTTTCCCTTTCTCGCTTTCTTTAAAAAAACATATTTAATATTTTGGCAACATCATCGAAATTTTTTTTAATATTTTGGAAGCATAACCGATGGTTCAAACTGACTGATTTATAAAATTAAAGAATATTATTAGGGAAAGATGTACTTTTAGAACTTTCCGCCCATCATCTTAAAGAAAATACTAATTTCAGGTCAATCAATGCCCGGAATTACTTCAAGGCTAATGAATATGTGATTTAATTGAAAATTTTAGAACGCTTTACTCATGGCGAACCAGCTGGTCGCCAAAGGCGGCTAGTATTAAATAAGTTTTTCATGTTTCTGTATATCATAACAACATATAATTAATTTATGTATACATATATAATATTGATATTAAGATAAATACAACATCAGTTATGCATTCTAAAAAAACTTCAACTAAATAGTTAATATATATTAAGAATTTATTAGCAATTTCATATTCACAAGATATTAATGACAAGTATACTTAAAAATATTCTTGAAAAGGTTATTATTAAAATGATGTCAAACTCTTTAAATCGTTTCTAACATAATGTAATTGGATGCTCCTTCCGTTCGAATAGCAGCAAGCTTCCATAATCATTTGAACTCATAAATTATAAAACTAAATAAATAAATAACTCACTGAACAGAACAAGTTCCATTTTATTTCAACTTTAAATCTTGATGTGTTGTTTTTATTATTATTTCAATATTAAATTTAGTTTACTTTAATCTTTTATAGGGCCTTGTGAAGTATCCTTCAATACTAAATTCATCAACCTTTTTATGAAATTATGTAGGTTGGCATAAGTTTTAATACATTCTTCAATCAGACATAAAATTAAATTTTTTTTGGTTATACAACAAGTATACTTAAAAGTATTCGTGAAAAAGTTATTAAAATGATGGCAAACTCTTTAAATCGTTCCTAACATAAGGTAGTTAATTGGATGCACCTTTTGTTCGATTAGCAAGCATTTGACCTCATAAATGATAAAACTAAATAAATAAATAACACAATGAACAGAATAAATTCTGTTTTATTTCATCTTTAAATCTTGATGTATTGTTTTTACTATTATTTCGATATTAAATTTAGTTTAGCTCAACCTTTTATAGGGCCTTGTGAAATATCCTTCGACTCTAAATTCATCAATCTTTTTATGAAATTATGTAGGTTGGCATAAGTTCTAATACATTATTCAATCAGACATAAACTTGGGTGCTTTGATTTTTTATCTCGCATAAAAATGGTATGCCTTGATTTATTTATGTATTATTTGTTTACCAAATTAATTGATTAATCAAAATGAATCACGCTACTTATGCCAGCCGCAATCCTAAATATATTTTAATGTACCATGACTAGAAAAACCGTCCTTTTAACGGGTTGATTGAATTAATGTCCCATTTTGAGCAATGTGAATGCTGTATTAGGAAGACTTTGTAACTTTCAGTGATAATCAAATGAAATGATATCCCTTCTCCAAAGTCCACATCACGTCAGTTTAGAAATGCCTTTAAAATATTTCAATTTTATCGATTCCAAATCAATGAATAATCTTTTGTTGTTCTTGGGTCTTTAAACTAGAGAAGCCGGGTTAATAGACATTCAGTGTTAACATTAATAGTTGAGAAAACAAGAGAATTTATATTTTTGTTTTTTTAACATCCAGCAATCGTTTCTGCGTTCTTCATCTTTAAGTACATGCTCTCTGAAAGAAATACCATCTGTTACCTGTGTGTCCGGTCAATGACTGGAATGGCATGGCTGTCTCGCAGTCAGTGATGTAAATCTTGTTGTCCCCCGATCCACCACTGATGAGTAAGTTGGATCTGTTACTGAGGTCCTCCATGAAGCACATGTCCCTAACGGTACCACCGTGCATTGTTAGGGGATGGGCGATATCTGGAAAGTCAATAAGAAATAGGTTTCAATAAATGTAGATAAACTGACAGCGTTCTGCTATCAGTCTTATATAAAATATTCATATACTAAAACGGTTGAAAGTAATAATAATTGATCTTTAGTTTATTAACCCATTGACTGAAAACTACGAGATAACTCGTAGATTGAGCTCTTTTCTAGAGCCAAACCCATCTATGTTATTAGATGACACCTTCTCTACTACAGTTAAAAGATAGGAAAGAAGGGACTCATCTAATTAGAGAGATGATCCTGATATCAGGCGAAGGTAGTGGCAGTGAACGTGTTAAGGGATGAAATTACATAGTATACCACAGAAACAAGTGGTGTTTCTGAGAGGAATATTAGAGTGCAACCTTTTTTCCGCATTAGATGATCGCGAAAATAAGTCCATCTATGTTATTATTATCTATTCTTTCTTTAGTAAAAATACAATTTCTACATATGATGGTGTAACAGAATAGAACACTGACAGATATTAACAATATAAAATTACAAAAATAAAAATGTATTTAAGTCTTCCTTAAACCAATATCATAGTTTCTTTGACAGCTTAAAACAGGATGTACATCGAAACAATTTTGTAGTACATCAGTATCAGTACAATTTTGAAAACTACGCTACAGGTATGGCAGAAAAGTTTTATAAACGGAGTGAAATTTTAATAGAACATTATTTCATGAGAAATTTTATAAAAACTCAAGAAATTATTGACAAAAGTGAAATATTCACCTTCTAGCTGGCACGTGGTGGAATTAAACCTCATGAGTTTGACTGTTTTGTCGTTGGAACCTGTAGCCAGCAGGTCTCCAGTAGCATTCCATGCCATGCAGTAAATGGAACCTTTGTGGTGCTTTTGCTTCTTGTACAAAACCGTGGGTTCGCGAGGCTCTTGATCTGGTCTAAAGTGAATAAAATAAAAGAATTAGAATTAGAAAAACTGAAAATAAATCTCGATTCAGAAGTGAGTATGAAACATATATTCAAAATCAATGATGTTAAACTAAAAAAAAAGTATCATTAAATTTCGTGCTTCTAGTCCAAAATATAACGGCATGAAAATATTTTAAACTTAATCACATCAGTCATTGAGCATTTATCGCTACAATTTTTACATCAAACAATAAACAGCAGGGATACTAATTAAAACATTATTATACGAATAAAAGTAAAAAATAAAGTTTGGCGTTGCAGCTGTTACCATCGATTTCATCATAATGATTAAAATATTTAATCAATGACTCAAAATCAATCGATATTTAATCAATTATTTACTAAAAGAACCATAGATTTTATCAAAAGATCATTAAAATCATTTTATTTTATCTTGGTAATCTTAATAGTAATGAAAAAAAGATTGTCATATATCATTATCTCATTAATCAGCTAAAAAAGAGTTATTATGAACAGTTTTTACAAAATCTGTAAATATTACAACAGAATAAAAATGATTTTTGCTCAATAATATGCTTCAAAGTTATTTAAGTCATAATTTTGACTAATCTGTAATACAAAATCAAATTTTGTAAATTTCTTTCTCGGTGACCAGCTATTACCGAAGAAATAAGTACATATTAAGTTTGACAATTTAATGTTTAGCGATTTGGTTCATTAAACATTTTGAACGATTTGTGCCCCATGCATGTCATATCATGAATATAATAATTTTCAGATAATTTACCAGCTTATAACCATTATCATATTATAAAGAATAATACTAAAGTGACATTTTGAATAAAACTTGATTGAATTGTATTCGACCGCTCTGTTCATTAATTTTTTTTGGCTTTATAAGTTAAGATTATTAAGATAGAGGAACATGTATAACACTTTGCAATTTGTGGCAAAAGTTTTTAATAAACTATTTTATGAAATACCTTAATTTCATGTACGTATGATAATATCTGTATTTTTTTTCCGAAAAAATGAATATTCTACAGGGGCATTTTTATTTTTGCTTTGATTTGAATCACAATCTTGTAAACAGATTAAAGATCGACTGACAAATTATTTGATGTAAAATCTTGTAGACAAATAGAATACTGTCTGACTTCAATACATCTGTTAATACTATACGCTAGTTTAACATTTTCAGATTTGACAGCAAGACAGTAGTAGATTTTAACGAATTTCTTTTTCTCCTCTGAATAAAAAGCAATAAACATTCAATAAAAGTAACAGAAATAATTTTCAGTTACAAAAGTGAATAAAAAACTTTTCTGGAAAGTAGGAAAACAGCTTTAAGATGAAAGATTATTTTTGGAATAAAGTGATGCAATCCCGCCAAACATAAGTAAGGCTCCATTTTTTCCCCCAGCAGAAATGAGGTTAGAGTTAGCAGAATTTCGATCGATTATTTCAAACGATTCTATTTATTTTCTTTGTTTTTGATGTATTTAAAATCAAATGCAGTTAACTAATCGAACTTTCGGATTCATTCTGAAGTACTTATAAATTAAAAGAAAACAGAATAAAGGAAATAAAAAAATTCTAGTCTGCATTGCGTTACCCCAACTGGCGTAGGAAAGTCAGACATGTGCGTTACGCCAACTGGCGTTGAAAGTTCGCGCGTGATTGTTGTGGCATCAACTGTGTTTGCGCTTGATAACAACTGTTTTTTCATTTAAATTAAAAGTTTAAAAATTATGTGTATAGTACTGTTGTAGCCATCTCCATCTCGATTAATAAATAAAATGGATTTTACCGAACTTGATTTGCTGTTCGGTTTTACTTTGGGTACACAATGTAAATCGATTGTTTTTATGTTAGCTGTGTGTTTTTGTTATTAAATTGCATTTATGCCGTATATGCTCATACTTTTAAATGTATCGTTTTTAGGTTAGGTTTAATTTTTTTTTATTTATCATTATTTGATAGTTTTTCATACACATACATCAAAATTTCCACACTATCAAGAGTCCTGGTTAATAGCTAGTCCTAACATATTAGTTAATTTTTTTTCTAATCCAGGTTAATTTACACAAAATAAGCTCCAGTTCTATAAAGAATATTATTATGTCCTTTAGATGTCCAAATATTTTTTGAAAAAATTTGAATGATTCAGAAATTTAAAATTAAAAGATTCAAAATAATTCATCAGTCATCAAAATAATGATAATTTTATGAGTTTTATATAACTCTAATAAATTTTTACTAAAATCAAAACACTAAATCGATGCAGTTATGTGAGAGCAAAACAATTCCAGAATACGGATTTTGAAATACAGTTTCACAAAATATTACAGGAAGATTTTAGATATTTAGCGAGAATTTTGATTTCATATAATACAATAATTGATGGAAGATGAATTATTACAACACAAATCGTCTATTTTGTAACGCTGCATTTATTGATTTCGCAAGACGAAATATACACAAATATGTACAGTTTGCAATTGTTTATCGGAAATCCATATAATGGAAGTTTGCCCCCGATTACTCCATCATATCTAATAGTGACTGTAGGTTTAAAAATTCTTTTTCCTCTAAAAAAAAAAAAAAAAAAAAAAAAAAAAAAAGATAAAAAAGAAAGGAAAAGGAAGGAAAAGAAAAAAAAAAGAAATTTAAGTTTGTAGTCTGAAACATGTTTTAAGCCTGATTTGTCAATCTGCATTATATTTTTTAAATTGATTTATATTTTTATATCTGTAATAATGTAACCTGTACATAAAAAAGTATTTAAAATACATTTGCGCATATAATAAGTCAATAAAGAAAAACATTATTTTGAAATGCATTTAAAACATTTTCCAAAATTAAAAGAATAAGAAAAAAATTACATTAAAATAAAATTGGCGGCAATAAAAAAAAGCTTTTGGTTTTGAATTGGCGTTAATGTAGATTTCGTATAAGAACATGTTCCGAAATTATTGGAAAAAAAAAACTGCAATTAATTTTTAAATGAAAATGCAATTACTATTTGGAAAAAAACCCCTTTCTCTGAGAATTTTATCATTCAAAAAATAGTTTTTTTTTCCAAAACCGTTAGATTTAGATATTACGGTTAGCTTTAAAGAGAAATTTGAACGATTTTCATATGCCAAATAGGTCGCTGAATGGGTTATAGAGATGTATACCAAACTTAAACATTATCAGGTTAAAAATTCATGTCGAAAAATAATTTTTATAGTATTATTAAATACAAATTTTCTTCATTTTTTCGTATGCACTTATTTTTGCAGGTGCTTTGGATCTTAAAAATGTTGTATGAGAATTCCAAATTTTTGTCCAAATTCACTAGGCAATCGAGTCTGAGCAAAACAAACTTGCAATATTTGGATATGTTATCATGATCAAATCGCTTCTCATTTTAAGCTGAACGAAACAAATAGACATAAAAAGATTGAATCTTCGAGTATTTTATTATATGCGGAAAAAAAAGAGACCCAAAATATACCGCATCGTATTTCTACGGCAGGTGATACTATTGAGGTCATCCGAACCGTGTTCAGCTCGCGGCAAAGTATTTGACATCTGTCAGCAAATCTGAGTTTCTAAAAATCTAAAAATAATAAAAGTAAGCGATCCTCGCTGAAACTAAAGGAAAGAAATGTCAAGGCAATTTATTGAGCAGCCATCAGAAAGAAAATAAAAGGTAAAAAAAAGGAAAGTAAAAGTTATTTTTAATTTGAGAGTAGAAAAGTTTTTATCGAGCATAGATTCAATAACAAAGCATTACAGAACGCGTAAAGTGTTTTATTTTTGGAGCATTATGAAACTAGGAACAAAACCGATTTTCGGTATTCAGAGCAAGCACAACATAACCTGATATTTCTTAACATCGAAAAATGAATGCCTTACATTCATATGTTAGGAAAGTTATTAAATTTTAGGAATTTTGATAGATAAGTTACAAAAAGAAATAGTTTATAAATTTTTTAAAATTATGATGTAATCACTCCTAAAAATGTGTACAATTTTTTATCACAAATACATAAGCATTTAATAAAACAAATCTAAGTTTTTTACTCAAATTAAGTCAGTGACATCGGATGCTATGTACACTAATAAGAATTAATTGAATTATTAAGAATAATTAAAAATTAAATAATTAATTATTATTAGTTAATTCGATTTTGAATTATTAAGAATTAACTAAAGGGCTATAATATCAGAGTTCTTTTCAAGTATGTTTAACCTTTCTTTGTATGATGATGAAAATTTCCATCATAACATTTAGAGAACAAAAGAATTGTATTCAAAACAGATGTACTGAAAATTGGCTGTTGCTGGCAACTCTTTACAGGATTGCTGAGTAATAACGAACATAGCTGTCAAAAAACGAAATGTCACATTCATTATAGTGGGTTTGAACTGGTCGTCCCACTGTTTGTAAGGGTTGAAAAAAAGTGCGATATCTTGAGTTTAGTTTAGTTTAGTTATATTAAAGTCCCGTTTAAAGCAACACGAGCGCTATTTTGGGACGGACCTCGTAATTTTGAACCACGGTCAGATGACGAGGACGACACCTTAACTGGCACCCTCCTCTCCCCACCACGCCACACCAACGGGAGGACGTTTGGCTGGACAGATTTAACGTGCAAGAGACCCCCTCACACGACGGTTCTTCGGTGGAATCGAGTCTCGAACCTGTGCAATATCTTAAATGACTTTTTTTTTATTACTAATCTGAATTTCTTTTACCAATAAAAGCAATAATTAGTAAATGTATATCGTCAAAAGAGAGACAGTGAAGCTTTTGTACTGAGTTCAACATGTAAATTTGTATGATGAAGAATATTTCCATCATACTGTTTTTTTTAATTATTTATCTTATATTCATTAATTATTATATCTTGTATACTAGATTTTTTAAAAACATTTTATCTTTAATCTAGAGCAAGAAATTTGGTTTATTTCACAAAAAATAAAAATCACGCAAAGAAAAGTTTAGACGAAAACGGAACATTTTGATTCACCCACACTTACCTAGAGAGTTAATAGTTATTTGAATTAATAAATACTGCGAATAAGTTAAATAAAAAATGCTATTAAAAACTATTAAAAATTACTACCATTAAAGCTGCTATTAAAAATTACTACTTTTAAAATTGCTTATATTAAAACTACTATTAAAAATTTACTACTAATAAAACTACTATTAAAAATTACTTTTATTGAAACTACTATTAAAAATTACTTTTATTGAAACTACTATTAAAAATTACTTTTATTGAAACTACTATTAAAAATTACTTTTATTGAAACTACTATTAAAAAATTAAAAAAATTTAAAGAATTAATTGCATAAATTTATTGAAACTATTAATTAATTAATTTTAAAGAATTAATTGCATAAATTTATTGAAACTATTAATTAATTAATTTTTAATACTAACTACTATTAAGAAATTAATTAAAAAATATTGATGGTTTAAAGTGAAAGCAGACGTACTGATATACCTCTACACTCACAGAATGTTTTAAAGTAAGAACCATGATGATGATGATAGAATCATGTCCAAAAGGAAATTCCAGGTATAACTGAGAATGCACAGCTCTTTCAAACGGCTGACAGATATCTTAATTTGAATAATGAAATAATTAAAGAATAATATTTCAGAAATTCTAGTGGAGAAATGGTTAAGGTGGAGGGAAAAAGATCGAAACCTTTTACAATTGCAGGATTAATTAATTCGAATTGAGAATTAACCGAAAATTAATATTAAGGCAATTCTAGGAAGGAATGTTGTAGAAAAGCGGCAGCATAAAGTTTTATCTATACTAACCACATCCTATCCTGACACACACACTCACATATATGTTTGTGGGGATCCCTGTAACTTTCATTTTGCGAATTTAGGGATGAAAATGATGGTAAAACATGGCAACGATTGATTTTCTTTAAGTTATCAAAATAAAATTAATTTGCTCATGTTTGGAAATCAACAAAATTCCACAATTGCAATAAATAATTCGAGAAGAGATGCTTTGTGTATGTTATTAACAGCTCGTATAGCCACCCTTTGTAAATATATAGATATTTCAAGGAATTGGATGTATTATCATTTACCGAATAAGCATAAAAACAACCGGAAATAAAGCAAAAAGAATTTATATAAATTTCAGAAAATAAAATTCCAATATTTATTAAACACCAAAAGGCAAAGAATGGTCATTTACCAGACTGTTTAGCGTTTAGGACAGAACTGATGTTTATAATTAGCATCGAGTATCAGACGCTCTATTTTCCACCACGAAACTGCCATCTGTGAATCTCAAGTACTAACGCAAGACAAGAAAATGTAGGACTATAAGAAGCACATTTAATAATAAAAGTTTATATATATTCAAACCAGATTTATCTATAAAATGAAAATTTATTTTAAAAAAAATAGTAGCATATGCTTTGTCACTTTAATATTTTAGATAATGAGTCCTGAATAAATGTTTCCATGTTTTTCAAAATATTAAAAAATAAGCTAATTAATCCATCAGTTGATAATAACGTAATAGCAAAATATTTGGAAAGAAATAAAAGAAATTTATGAATTTATTCATAATATGTTAAGATATTGAATTTCAATTCAATAACATTGCTGGAGTCAAACGATTTTATTCTTTTAAAACTTGAAAAAATTTGTTGGAGATCATTACAAATGAGGTATAAAAATTGTCTACAAATCATAGAGCAAGTAATTTTCAATCAATAAATAATTTTTAAGATAAGGATACATTTTAATGAACTTTTATTTCCTTGAAATTCTTATTTACAGAAAATTATTTTATCAGATAAACTAAAAAAACACCCAGAAATACGAACTAACCCGTTGTATTGATAAAATGCAACGGGTTAGTTCGATATGTTTTAGGACTGTTTAATCTTTAGCAGGGAAATTTTAAAGCAGCAATATTTTTCTGTTACAAGTACGTCCTAGTTCGATTACCATTTTAAAATTTTAATTCTTTATAGTATAGTACAGAGTGCGCTCAAAATCTTACAAGGATGAAGTGCTCTTAGCTTATAATAGATATTGATGTTTAATTCTTTTTAATATAGTACAGAGTAAGCAAAAGTATTTCTAGTTTTATATAACCCTACCTTATAATAGATGTTGAAAACAGTAAGATTAAAAATTTGTTAACATTTCATAGTCTTATTCCCAACGTTTTCTTCCTTTTTGTTATATAGGTAGCAAGTAAATTTAAAAACGTGAGTAGTAGTTCAGAAATTTTTTAACGAAACGTTAATGAGAGAAAAACCCATAACTAACACATATTGGTGTTCTAGGAAACCAAATCTGTCTTTTCTGCGATTTTTTTCCTTGGAACTATGTGCCTTATAAAAAATTTAATTTTAGAGTTATTTCACTAATTATAATCTCTGAGGGAAGAAGTTCTTATTAATACCGTTGAAAGCTTAGGTTAACTTAAATGTCAAATTATCTGATAAATTTTATGATTATTCTTATAATTGTGTTTATAACAATTTCCTACAATAAAAACTACAAATTATTCAATTATTCCTACCTCGCTTTGATCGCACATTAAATAAAAGTGTAACAGAAATTTGAAGTATGAGAGATGGGATTGAAATTAATTTGAAACCACATTCTCGGTGAAAAAAGATGATCGCCAAAGGCTGCTAGTAATTTAAATAAGTAAACATAGATGTTTTTATCGTAGTTTTTCCGCAGTAAATTTTTGTAATCGGAGGAGGTTACTTATCAAACTTTCTATATGCTTGGTAGACTGTAACCCATCTTACAAGAACAACATAAAATGTATTCCTGTGTTAAATGACAGCAAAAATTAACCAGGAATTAAAAAATTAGAACGAATAAAGAGTGCATCTTTTCTAAAAAGTGCATGAAGAATTCCTTTAGCGAACAACTAAAAAAATAACTGTTTACTGTTTTACTTCACAGATTACGCTACAATCGGTTGATAGCCACTAAATACAACCTCGTAAAAACTAACTGATAATACACGTTTTTTAGTTGTTACTTTGTATAATGTTTCCAATGTTTTGAATGAATACCTCTAATTATTTTGATTGCATTTGTTAAGCTCCATTAAAAATTAATTTCATTTGAATGTTTGTATTTGTAACCGACTTTTGTCACAATTCGCTTCACAGCAAAATGTCGGTACCACGTAAGTTTTCTGGGGCACTTGAATTGTTTATAGATTCCGTCTCTTTTTAAAAGCTAAATTTGCTCCTATCAAAATAAACTAATCCATTTTTTGTAATTAGTTATTTTATTATAGTTTTATACATGCGATGCAATCTAGGTAAATATTTTCGAAGTCCAAAAAAAAAAAAAAAAAATTAGTTTTTCTCAATATTCAATTTGATAGCTCGAAAACAATTTATAATTTAATGAAAATAACTGTTACTCTTTTTTATTCATTTTCGTTTTACTTTTTTTTTACTACAGTGAAAGATTTTCATTTGTTCTAATATTTTAGAATTATCTACCACCTCACCAGTACATCCCAAAGTATCATTTTAACATTTCTCTTATATGCATGTGACTATAATATTTCAATTAAGTTTCACCTTGGAATAAGGTAGATAAAACTAGCAGGTATCCTTACTAAATCGTAAAATTTTTTCAAATTTCTGCCGATATCTTTCAATTATAATGATTTTTTTTTCAACCTTTTCTTCACTTCTCTGAATAAAAAAAGATTTTTAAAAATTATGTATGGAAAAAATAGAGCCTTGTTGACAACAATAATTTCATTTTTATTTCAAATTTCAAATCATAGCTAATATGATCATATCATATAAATCAAATGCTTCTCTTTTGCTTGAATTACTAATCCTGACGTTAAAGAAGTGTATTAATATTTCAAAATTTTGATATACTTATGTTTGTGCAATTTATTTTGATTAGAATTTATAGAAAAAAGCTAGAAAATTTTGCAAATCAGAGAAAAATAACGAGGCAATCAGTTTAATGCTATTAAACTGATATGCCGACTTTTGAATTGACTCGTGAAAAAACTTCATTAACCCTTTCAGGGGCGGTGACATACTCCATATGTCACCTTTTTACAATTTTTTTAAAACTAGAAAATCGCGTTGAAATAACTACATAAAATTTCCTAACGTTTTTTAAGTCTTTATCTTGCCAATAGACGGCAGCACGAGTCTTAGAAAGTATTCTGTTTCCACACAAAAAATTCAAGATGGAAGCATGTTTACATATGATGTAATTTGTCTTCATTTTATTCCGATAAACTTTATTTTCGAATTCAAAAAGCTCATTTTTTTGCGTCATTCATGTTAAAAAGCGTCATGAATCCCTAAAACTGCTTTCATTTCATAAAAATACCTTCTAATTACGAGTTGCATATTTGTAAATTCGCTCCAAAACATGTTCTAGATGCGCGGTGACATACCCAGTATGTCACCTACCCCCCAGCCCCCTAAGGACCTTAATTTTTTTTAACTGTAAATTACATGTCAGTAATAGGATATAATCAGATTTAAATAATTGTTTCGAAAAAAAAATCATTTTTGGCATAGTGCCCCTGAAAGGGTTAAGAAAGGGATTTCTAAAACAATCACTAGAAAAGAAAAATTCTGACATTATTAGATGAATTTAAAACATACCAAGCGAAATTGACTTGTTAGAGACCTCAACGTTACAAATGTTATTAAAAAGTGCTCTTTTAGCTCTTTTCGTCCACTACCTTAATAAAATATATCAATTTCAGGCCAATTAATGCCCAGAATTACTTCAAGGCTGATAATCAAATGAATAAGTGTTTACGTGATATACAGTGCAATCAACAAACAATCGTAAGGCTACTATAATAATACGAGTTACGTGACTATCAAAGCTCAAATATATTTGGCCGAGAAGTTATATATAGAGAAAGGCACACACGTATTCATTGAAAAATTTTAGAACGCATTACTCCTGGCTAACCAGCTGTCCGCCAAAGGCGGCTAGTATTTCATAAGCGGCATTTTTTCTTGGAAATGGAGAAGAAAGTCGATGGTAAATATTCCAGATTTAATTTCAACTGTTGCCTTAAACGAACCAAAAATAAATCATACCGATAACAAATTTATTATCTTTTTCTTGGCCCTTTATCTTTATTCTCGCATCTCAAATCTCCGAAGCGTCCAGTCTGATGTCAAGAGAGATGCCTACCTGATCTCTTTGCAGTTCGGGTAAGCGCATATCCTGAGCGCCTTCGTGTTTGATCCGACTGCGTAGAATTTACCGGATGGATGGAACTCCACGGACCGGATAGCCTGTTCGTCTTCCAGCTGAGTCACGGCCACGAAGTTGTGCTTCGGCTCCGAGCCCTCTCCATTCCCTGGACCCTGCGAGGCATTGCTCAGCTAAAAAGAAAGAAAAGATTTCATGGTCACTTCCAGGTAAACATTTAAAAAAATGTGTGAATTTCTATGCATTGAATGCCCAGAATGTAATGATGCTAATCCCGAGAAGGTAAATAAAAAATGTTGTTCAATAGTTTACCGCTATAACCTCTTACTATTTCATAAATGACGTTTGCAGTGCAGTAAAAGCTCCTTATTCGCGCTTCCTTTATTCGCGTTTTCACTATTCGCGGATTAAAAAAATGAGAACCAATTCCTATATTCGCGGCAAAAAATTTCTTTATTCGCGGATCTAATAAGTACATACATAATAATAAAAGGATTCCAAAAGGCATCCAACCCAATATTTTTTGTAAATGCCGTCAAATGGATTAATAAAAAGAGCAAAATAGATCTTATTACAACTTTGTCTAAAGTATGTTGTTAAATGCAAATTGCAAATATAGCCGAAATCGCGAATGGAATAGGACGAGATGGGTTCGAACAGATAGAATCAAGTGACATTCAGGCATTGCTTGGATCACAAGATGAAGATCTGACTGAAACCGACTTGAAGGAAATGTTAAATTCATAGCCCATTGAAGAAGAGGCTTCAACAAGCACTGGAAACGTGACATTTAATTTGAAAAATCTAAGTGAAGATTTAAGAATGGCAAATGAGCTTTGCGATTTTTTTATGAACATTGATCAATCTATGGAACGAAGATTTTTAAGAGGCAAATTGCTAATGCGACTGCTGCGGATCAGTCTGAATTGAGGGAGCTTTTAAAAACTGCCAAGCAAGAGAAAATTACAAAATTTTTCAAACCATTGCCTAAGCATTAAGATAATTAATCAAAATGTTCAAAAACTTCAATTTGATTTTTTTATGTATAAGTTTTTTATATTTTGGCACCTAGGAACGTATCCCCTATAATCTCATATAAATTACCATTCCGTATTCACGGTTTCTGTATTCGAGGCATATTTATGGAACATATACCCCGCGAATAAAGAGCGTTTACTGTATTTCATCTATTGGGATACTGCTACCAAAACATTTTTCTTTTTTGTAATTAATTTTAGAGCCGGCGTCCTGGCATAGGGGTAGCGTATCTTCCCCGTGATCTGGGTGTACCGGTTCGGGCATGGTTGTTCTGTGTTCTATCTGTGAGATGTATGAATGAGGCCCCTGTAAAAAGGGGTTGTGCACGCGAATGTGTGTGTCATCTTCATTTGAGCTAAAAGTCAGACTTCTGCCCTCTGGGTGCTCAGGGGTCTTTCCCCATTCTTTTTTTAATAATTCTGAAGTTAAATTCATCAAAATTTTTTACATTTCTTAAGGGAGAATACTTTTAATGGCTATTTATTCTTATCAGTTATATTTTTAATTCGTTCATCGATAATTCAGAAGAAAAATTTCCTCAGGGGTTTTTATCCTCACAAGCTACTGCACCCCCTATCCATGGAAACACGGACACGCCATCATCATTAATTAATTTTAGATTACTTGACGATTAGTCATTAACAATGGTACGATTTCTGATGCGATTTAGTAACTTTTAACGCAGAAGCTCTAACGAAGCAATTAGGAATTCTGAATTCCTTTTAATTACAAAATTTATGTTTTTAAATATTTGTTTAACATAGTCTTTTCAACAAAATCTCTAAAATTAAGACAAATATATAAGAAGATTTGTTATATTAAGGTCCCGTTTTAAAGCAACACAAAGATCTTTTTGGGACGGATTTCATAATTTAGGGCTGAGGTCAAATCACGAGGACTATACTTCATCTGGCACCCGTTTTTTCAAATTTTTACTCCAGTGGGTAGACGGTTTTCTCCGACGTATTTAATGTGCACCAGACCCGCTTACACGACGTTTCTTCAGTGGAATCGGTATTGAATTTCAAGCTCTTGGGTTTCAAAGACTAAAACTTACCACCAAGTTACAGCGACCTAATATATATGTAGGAATGCTAAGTATTTATTTGTAAAGATTTTATTAATATAATGCTTTTCAATATTTTTTTATTTTTCAATAATTATTCTTCGAATTTTTAATGTATGTTCAAATTTCAGAAACGCTCTTTCTTAGTGAGCATCTTTTACCCATGAAATATTTATTGTTTGCCAACGGATTCTAAAACCCTCAGTGCCTTTAAGCACGTATTAGAATGGGTTTAATTCGACATAACAAAGGTGAAATGAAAGATAAAAGGAGGTGATTATTATATTTAACTAGGAAGTGAATTCCAAAAATGCGCACATCCTTCAGGATCTCACCCCTATATGAGATAGAATCAACGAATAATGAATACTGAACTGATACTGAAAAGCGATGCTGAAACGAGCAGCACATGCTAAATATTGTAACTCTAGATTCTATAGAGCAGAAAGTTATTAGTTAAAGCGAATTAATTGGTAACGATTTTTTTCATCATGCATGTTACATCACAAAAATGATTATCACGTTAAATTCATTGTTAGAATTGATCAAAGAGATGGATAAAGTCATATAATTCCACAAATAACTTTTTTTAATTACAACATTTACTATTTTCTCAAACTAGATAATGATTGCCATTCGAAAAAATTAGATGAAGTATTACAATACTTTTTGTTTAGAAAATTTAATTATTTGATTAGAAGAACCAACTTTAATAAATAAAAAAAAGAAATCTAATTATAATTTCCAATTATATGATTTAATGATATTCAAATGCTAGTTTCTTTAACCAATTAACTGTTTTATTTTATTTACTATCTAATAAGATGACGTCTTATATTTTGGGAATATTTTCTTATTTTGATTCAATTGGAAATCTATTGAATATTTACCTGTATTTTTGAAGTAATTTTAATATTGAATTATAATAGTTGTGAACGGTTTATTTTTTGCCTACATCTATCAAAATTTGATAAATCGATACACATATGCAATGACACTCTATCAAAACAAGCGTTTAAAAGAGTGATCTCAATTTTAGTGATTAATTCAATAGATGTTGATATACGAATTAGACAGATGTTAATACGGAATTAATGACTAAAAACATTTTAAGAGTTTTTTTTTTATCAAACCTTATTGATTATTTCCATTTGAACACAGTTCCCATCCATTTTTTAATTACTTTATTTTCTATTTTACCAAACAATCGAACACTGACTTATAAAAAGAAACTAAAATAATCCTTGATAAATTATCTTCTTTTACAGCTGCAAATAACTCTACTCTGAAAAAAAAATCAGCGAATTTCTTTCAAAAAAAAAAAAAAAAAAAAAAGACACGCAGCATACAGTTCGCAAAATCTTATTTTCCTAAACTCAAAACAATGCAGCGGGCTTGGTGTGAAATGACGCATTACAAGTGTGTTCTTTTTTTAATGAACATCCTTCCAATATCTCTTTTGTCAATTACGTTCGACCTAGATATCTGAGTAATACGCACACTCCAGTAATACTAATCGGTCAGTCCTCTACTTCTTTAACTTCATTCCTACAGTTCTAATATGCATTTGAACTGCGGGAATTGAGTAAGGTGATTAATTTTATCGCGTTTCTTTAAGTCGGCACTTTTAGAAAAAGTTATTTATTACTTTCGGTTCACAGCAGATAAGCTAGCTTTTTTTAAAAGGAATCGTTAAATGCTTGTGATTTGAAAAAGAATTAATCATCATTACATTTATCATTTGGGGTTGGAGGCAAGGCATTAGAAACATAAGTATTCTACATTCTATGAATACACGGAGTAAACAAAAATCAATAATTGTGAATGCAAGTTCTTAATTTCAAGTTTATTAGTTACTAGCCGCCTTTGGCGACCAGCTGGTTCGCCATGAGTAATTCGTTCTAAAATTTTCAATTAAATCACATATTCATTAGCCTTGAAGTAATTCCGGGCATTGAAGTAATTGGCCTGAAATAAATATTTTCTTTAAGATGATGGACGGAAAGTTCTAAAAGTACACCTTTTCCTAATAATATTCTTTAATTTTATAAATCAGTCAGTTTGAACCATCGGTTATGCTTCCAAAATATTTAAAAAAAATTCGATGATGTTGCCAAAATATTAAATGTTTTTTTTAAAAAAGCGAGAAAGGGAAAAAAAGTATTAAATTAATGATACAGATATTGCAAACGATTACATAAATATGCCATTGAGTCGGGACTTCAATGCACATCCTGTCTAAATTCCATCAGGTTTACCGTAAATAAAGAAGATTAATTGAGTTAATGATATAGATATTGCAAACGATTGTAGAAACCTTTGCTTTGCATTTATTTTTCAAAGAAAATATCACATTTTATACATCTTTTATTTTATCCAGTCACGTGCTGAAAGTTGCATTTCTTTAGACTTGATTTACAATCATAGTTTTTTTTTTATTTGAACTTCCGTCATTGTTTTCTTTTATTTCATCCAGTCACGTGATAAAAACATGGTTAAAATATTTCTTTAAAAATTCGTTAAAAATAGAAGCTTACGTTATAAATTAAAAACACTAATACCGTTAGAAAGCTAATTTTTTAATCTTTAAATTGATATAAAAATCATGCTTGTGCAATAATATTTTCGGAAGTTATAGCGGAAAAACGTCAAAATTTCGCTTAAATTTTAATTAATTCAAATTCTAATTAAAAATTCGAAAAAAGGGCTCCGAGGTGCACATTCCCGACCTCCAAGGTATACATGTACCAAATTTGGTAGCTGTAGGTCCAACGGTCTGGCCTGTAGAGCGCCAACACACACACACACACACACACACACATTGAGCTTTATTATAAGTATAGATAAGTAAAAAAAATTCTGATTTCGGATTTGTATTTTTAAAAAACTGTTGGGAA
>JAPMOQ010023314.1:6354574-6383796 GCA_026543055.1 Argiope trifasciata | reverse complement strand
CGATATTTTATACTAGTATTCTTAAAAACATTGCATTGCCAAAAAAAACCCCTTAATTTTAAACAAAAATGAAATAAAATTAATTTTAACATAACAAACGATAATTTTTCTAAAGATAGAAGATTTAAAATATTAAATAAAATAATAATATATTTATAAATTTATTTATTATTTTTGATCCGTTTATTTCCCAACAGTTTTTTAAAAATACAAATCCGAAATCAGAATTTTTTTTACTTATCTATACTTATAATAAAGCTCAATGTGTGTGTGTGTGTGTGTGTGTGTGTTGGCGCTCTACAGGCCAGACCGTTGGACCTACAGCTACCAAATTTGGTACATGTATACCTTGGAGGTCCGGAATGTGCACCTCGGAGCCCTTTTTTCGAATTTTTAATTAGAATTTGAATTAATTAAAATTTAAGTGAATTTTCAATGTTTTTCCGCTATAACTTCCGAAAATATTATTGCACAAACATGATTTTTACATCAATTTAAAGAGTAAAAAATTAGCTTTCTAACGGTATAATTTTTTTAAATTTAAAACGTAAGTTTCTATTTTTAACGAACTTTTAAAGAAATATTTTAACCATGTTTTTTAGCACGTGACTAGATAAAATAAAAGAATGCCGGAAGTTCAAATAAAAAAAATTATCATCGCAAATAAATCTAAAGCAATACAACTATAAGCACGTGACTGGATAAAATAAAAGAAACATAAAATGTGATATTTTCTAAAAAAAAAAAAATAAATAAATAAATAAATGCAAAGCAAAGGTTTCTTTAATCGTTTGCAATATCTAAATCATTTATTTCATAAATCATCTTTATTTATAGTAAACCTGATTGAATTTAGACAGGACATGCATTGAAATCCTGACTTAATGGCATATTTTTATAATCGTTTGCAATATCTGTATCATTAATTTAATACTTTTTTCCCCTTTCTCGCTTTCTTTAAAAAACACATTTAATATTTTGGCAACATCATCGAATTTTTTTTTAATATTTTGGAAGCATAACCGATGGTTAAAACTGACTGATTTATAAAATTAAAGAATATTATTAGGAAAAGGTGTACTTTTAGAACTTTCCGTCCATAATCTCAAAGAAAATATTAATTTCAGGTCAATCAATGCCCGGATTTACTTCAAGGCTAATGAATATGTGATTTAATTGAAAATTTTAGAACGCTTTACACATGGCGAACCAGCTGGTCGCCAAAGGCGGCTAGTTTAACAATAAAACGATATAAGGCGGCAAATTATCCCACGCTAATAAAATAGAAAAAAAATTAAAGAAATTATGAATTTCGAATTTTTTGTGCTCACTAATCAAGTAAAATCCATCAAATTGTCAAGTATAAAAAAGGTTAATAAAAATGGAATTTTATATTCAGAATAGAATATTGAAAATTATCCGTAATTATTACAATAATTTAAACATATTTTATAGATTATACATTAATTCAAGCACAAATAATTTATCATGATTTTGAATTAAAACAATCTACCAAGATGAACTGTAGTCAGACAGAAACAAATGAAATGAAATGTTAGGAATAGGAGAATCAGGGAAGATGCACATAGTTATCAATCAAAAGTGCTGTTACATAAAAAATATGTAAAGGGTTTAAATAAATAAAAAAGTGGTACATTGAAAAATGCAGTTAAAGCAATTATATGCATATGTTAGAACATCAATGACGATATCGGACACTGAGATACAACAATATGTGAAGGTCAAAACAATCAGTCATTATGTGATCATTTAACCACACCACATCCCTGCTTTCTATGGCTCATGTTTTAGTTTAGTAAAGATGCATGTGAGCGTTATTAAAAAACAAAAGAAATACGCTGTAATCAATTGCGAAATAATAATCATTATAAAAATTTCTTCTGAGGACATCTGAATTAGCATTTTATACGAGATCAAAACTTACAGTCCCCAAAAATCAATTATTTTTGACATTATTATCACATACGAAAATTTTTTCCAAAAAATTCATCAAGAGCTGAATTCAAAACTTACTTTCTTCTTGCCTAATAAGGGCTTGGGTGCCGAACACGCCCTTTGTAATTTCTCGTGACTTCTCTGTTTTTTGGTCAGATCGTGCATAGGGCAGGGCTTGGCAGGGGCCGGTAATGTGCTGGTCATCGTAGGCATGGGCCTCGTCCACAGGTTTGGCAACTGCTGATGAGGCCACATGTAGTAAGAGGTCGGGGGTCCGCAGCAGGGAGCGAACATCTTCCTTATCAGATCGCGAGGCGACACCGCAAACAGAAAAGAAAGAAAGCACAGACGACGGCTGCTATGGAAGAGGAGGGTGGTCGAAAGGGATGCCCGGCATCGTTTGGTGTGAGAAGAGAGTGTCGAGTGAGAGCAGGAGAGAGAAAGGGGCCACTAGGCTGACGTTACGCTTGCTGATCGAGGGTCCGTGTTAAACAGGACGCAAACGCAAGCGAGCATTTCACTCGGGTTCTTTCTCTCCCGTTTTGCTTATTTTTCGGTCGCGATCCTACACTTATTCGAGCGTAAATGTACAAATAGGGGCGTTTATATAGTTTCGTGAGAGGAAATCATTGTTATGCGTGAATATTTCATTTTAAATAAATTTACACCAGTCGGAGAGAAAAAAAGATATTTTCTTTTTATTTTATTGCAATTTCTGTGTATCGGAAATATTTATGCACAGGAAATGCTTAAATATTACATTGTTTTTTTTATTGTTTTCTATTGCGATTCCATTTTTGATGGAAAAGTTTATTTACAAATCCATCATGCATACGCTTAGAAAAATGAGGTGTTCAAACGAAGTAATAATTAAATACAAGATATTCACAAAACGTTTCCACATTATGAATAATTATTATATGAAGAATTAATAATAAACAGAAAATTTCGTAAATGATGTAATTCTGCAGAATAGATGGCTAAGGTGAAGAGATATATTTGAAACCCCCGTGTTCACCGGATCTTAATCCCACGAATTAATAGCTTTATCTAGAAATTTGAGGAATAAAGTTCATAGGTCAAGACCACATATTGTTGTGTGCTAATTGAAAATTCTAAAAGAGTATATTCCCAAATACTAATAACCATTCTTAGTTATATCTGAAATCGAAGATATCAATTATGCTTGTAAAATAAAAAAAATAATGCAAACATGTTCAAAATTTAGTAAAATTTTATATTTCCATTCATTAATCTGATATATGAAATTATTAATTTATATAACTGTTATTTAAACAGTGAAAGTAAAAACCGTCCAAAATATATTGTATTAATAGAAATAGAATTTAAAATTTTGTCATCGAAAGACGACTCTCACTTATCACATAATTAATGCCGCAACTCGAGATTTAACTCTCTCACAATTTTGTTAGGTGCCGAAATTCGATGAGCGACACAAACTATTGTTTATTATTTTTTTTAAAAAAATTCAGCATGTATTTAAAGTATCGCGTATAGGTTTAAAGATTAATAAAATGTGTGAATATGAAAGTTTTATAGGCTAAACTGTGTGTGTAATCATTTTAAGATAGAGGTAAAAAATTAAAAAGGCACTACAAAATGTCCCGAGTTGCCGGTTCATCCGCGAGAAAACTGCCTCTAGGGCAAAGGGTTAACGCAGCTATTTAGAGAGTTTAAGCCTCATCACTTTTTCATTTGGAGAATTTCACTAAAACACAAACTGTTCAAGTCTCTTTTGACTTTATACAGCATTACCGCATAACATATTGCAACTCATAATTTAATTAGCCTTGTTCTAATTTTTTTTTGTATACATTCCCGTATATCAAGGATTTTCTGAAGTTGAAACTAGTAAAAAAGAATACCTTCAATACTTTAACTAAATAAGGAATAGATTACAGAAGATGTGACTGTTATCATAATATAGTTTACGGCCTTACAATAGCCATTTACCATAAAGCAATAAATAAAAACTGATTAAGGTATCCGCCTACGTGAAAACACTGGTATTCGACCACATTGGCCATGTTTTTAAAAAAGGGTTATTCCTTGTGATTCAGACTTTTCTCTTTCCAAAACAATTTGTTTTTTCTTAGAGAAGGAAGGTCTAATATATTATCCAGAGGAAAGTTAAGTAAAATTTATTTTCCTGCTAAAATTTGACTTTAATTTCAATTTTAATTTTCATAAACCTTATCCACCATTAACATGATATCTCAAAATCTAATAGAGGTATTAACATAAAAATTTCTGCGTGTGTTTTAAATAATATGGACTATGAAATGAACCAAAAGTTTTGATGTTAGTGAAATACTTTTTCAAAATTAAGTTGCGAATTTATGGAAAAAAATGCATATATACGTATATTTTTACCCGTGACTTCTTTGCATCTCGAAATGTTTCTTAGATTTTGGTTCATTTCATTCATCATTGTATTCTATAATTTGTGTTCAAAGAAAAATAGGATTGCTGCATTACAATTTTGTGTAGAGTGTTAACCGTTTTGGTTAAATTTCACTAAAATTTACCACAAATTTTCTTATTTATCAAAAAATATTATATTCTCAAATAATATTTTTGCATTTATAGTGTTTATAATTCATAATACATCTAAAAATCAAAAATAGTTTTAAAAAAATCTTATTTCTCAAAATTTTTCCTTCGAACTTAGTCGGTTACCTTAATATAACGTGTTTTGAGCAAATATGAGCAGAATATAAATCTATCTAATAAATGTTTTGCAAAAAAAAATTCTCGTAGCTTTATTAAGTACTTTAACTTTATATGTTCAACTAAATTTCGACATTAAAAAGGTTTTTCATCGGTTTAGATTGGTATAAAGTTCTTCATTGTCCATATACCAGTTCAGTAATAAAGTAGCTAAAAT
The DNA here is from genome assembly GCA_026543055.1 of Argiope trifasciata. Classification (NCBI taxonomy): domain Eukaryota; kingdom Metazoa; phylum Arthropoda; class Arachnida; order Araneae; family Araneidae; genus Argiope; species Argiope trifasciata. The sequence goes on along the minus strand of JAPMOQ010023314.1, from coordinate 6,378,932 downwards.
ATTTTAGATACAGATTTTATTTAACATTTATAAACAAAAGAATAGAGCAAAGAAAAAAATTATTTTTGCGGAATCAGAATTGTTTCACTGTAGAAAGTCATTCACTCGGTTCCAGTAACTTTATTACTTCTTTAAAAATGTTTTCCGGTTAAATAATTAAATGCCGCAAATGTTTTGAATATTTAAAACTTTGAGGAGATGGGCACCAAGTATTACAATGAGTTAAACAGATAAAAATTCGTATATAAGGTGTGGGCTTGCAGCTACAGTTTGGGGCTAAAAGTTTCTGCTCAGTTTTTGAATTTTTTTAAAAAGGTTTTCTTTAAAAAAATAATCAAAATATTCTGCATAATAATAAATTCAAAAAAAAAAAAAAAACTGTTGGAAATTTTTTTTTAAAAAAATGAGTTCCCTTTAAAAAGGAAAGTGTTTAAAATATCTCCATTCTTTCTCATCGAGTTGAGCAGTTTCTCGTATTAAAGATAAATTTAAAAAAAATTAAACAATATTTAAATTATTTATTAAAGTACGCAATGCTAAGCTTCTAACAATTGCATTAGCTGAAAATTTCAACACAGTTTTTTGATATATTTACTATGCAAAAATTAATCTTAAAACAAAACAAAAAAACAATGTAAACAAAATGTACAATTGCCGAAAAAAATGAACCCCTCTCCAACTTTATTCTACTATCGTTCATCGTACAATCAGAAAAAAGAAATCAAATGAAATGAATTCACGAATCTTTAAAGATTTTTTAACTAAGAATTTCATAACGAACCGTCTATATGTTGAAAAAAGAAAAAACTGTCAAATTTCCAATGGCAACAACCATTTCTCTCAGCCAATTTCAAAACTGCAACAAAAGTTTTTTTCCAGAAACTGAATTTCCTTAGTCTATTTTTTTCGAAATTATGAGCTAACAAAATTTTGATCATCTAGTGTTAAAATAAATTTTTGAGCTTTTATTGAACTCTTAAAAAATATTGTAACTATTGAACTCGATTCTTTTTGTTTTAAAAATATTCTGCATATTTAATTCTACATATTTTGTATTTGATAGGCATTCTATATATTTTTCACATGCATTTATAATAAAAAAAAGTATTCTTTTAATATCCGCAAAGTATTTCAAAATTAGAGTTTAAAAATGCTTAAATAGCGATATACTTAAATATGAGTATGAATCGAAGGGCAATATTATTTTAAGTAAATACAAAATTTTAGCTTATTCCTTCGAGTAATTTCTCTTTACATTAAATTTATTTGTCTAGCGTCTAAAATTATGTAATTCGGGGCACATTCACAAATTTCATTACGTCGATAGTATATTTAGCATACAAATGCAAATAAGCATGTATATAGTGAATCAAATATCATTGTTCCTCATTATTGCAATCCAAGAATATATAAAAATTTCATCAGTGGGAAGAATATGAAGTCAAAGTAAACAAAAAAAAATTCCTTTTCATGACTGTAATATTAATGTACGTTGCCTTTAAAAGTGGAGGACAGCCTATGTCCTGTGGTAAGCAAGAATTTTTACTAGTTGGCTTATGTTACTTAACAGTATATAATATCGGATATAATGCCAAAAAAATATAAGAAATTATTGAAAAAAGGCAATTTTATTTTCAAATAAATTTATAGGATTGTAACTACTTAATTTTATAAACATGTTGACCAAATTATTTATCTATTTAATTAATGCATAATGAACTCCATATTTTGTAACAAGAAAAGGGCCATTTGTGCATGTTTAAATTTATTGATGTTAGTTATATACAATCATAAATGGTGCAAAAGTAATATGGCATCAAAATGTTATTAAATAAAATCTTTAGTATTAATTTTTAGACTCGAAATATAACTTGTATTTATTCTCTACACAAACGAAAATAGATAATTTCAATAGTTTTGATTCGATTATTAATCAATCGATATATTAATATATCGATATATAGTTTTGATTGATCAATGGTCGAAAAATGTAAGTGACGAGATTCTAAAACGAACAGTACAAAGTGTCTCAATGATCAGGATGATGTCGTGTCCGTGGTAAACACGGAAAGGGGGTGCATAAAATAATAATATATCGATTAATATTTTAATTCATCACTATTTTTATGAATATAAAATCCCGCAGTTTTTGCTTAGTATTTAAATGAAATGTTAAAACAATGCATTTCAGTAGAAGATCGAAATGAATAAACTTCTTGAAAAATAAAAGTTTTGAAAAAATTTCTTTTGATTAGCAAAAAATGATGAGTAACAAAAACCTTACATAAAATTTCGAATGATATATATTTTTAAGTTAATATTTTAAAAAAATTTGATACATGTTAAAGAATTCAAGAGATTATATGCGACTTTTTAAAAAAGATATTTACAGTCATTTTTTATTCGATCTCATTAATATGAATAATCTCGATTTGTTAAATAATTTAGTTCCTGAGCATTAAAATTGTTCTTACATCTTTTTGAAAAAGAATTATAATATTTTAAAAAGGTATGCAAAAATTATATAATATTACACAAAAATTAATCACTCTAATATAAATGTTTTTAAAGACCTCTTAAGAAATAATTATTTTTATATGAAAATAATACCATATCATATAAAAAATATATCTATTGCAGTAAATATAACTGCTTTTAAATTTCTTCTTAAATCAGAAGCAATAAATATATGATAAAAATTACAAGAGAATATAACAATTTTGGAAATTAAAGATTTGTAGAAAAAAATGAATTAACATTTAGAATGATGTTCTGCGATTACATCTCTACGTCGATAACAAGGTTATATACGTGCCTTCATGTATTCAAATGTATAGAAAGCCTAGATGGTGATAATGCATGGAAGAAAATAATTAACTAAGTGTAAATCAACATTAAAATGCTGATTTACATTTACAGCACATAGATTTCACTTTTTCATCAGAAGTAAGCTATGTTGATGAAAATAGTGTATATTGATTACAAAATGCAAGAAAAAAAGCGCAAAAAAATGAAAAAAAATCAATTATTTTTCTCTCTCACTATCAGCCTCTCCCTTTCTTTTTGAAAAATATTTTATGCCATCCAAATTTGTGTACTTTTATCTATTTTCATTGTAAACAGTTGCTACTTGTTTTTAATCTTGTAGAAATTAATGCCATATGTTTGGCGCAGCTTGGTCAAAAATTTCTCTAGCGCCTAAAAATCCAAACAACCAATCAACTATCGGTCTCTAGAATTTTAACACTAATATTAATATTTCTTTTAAACAATAGAAATCTGCATTATTTATAGGGTTTCGACGTAACAGCGATTAAAGTTCAGATGCAATTTTAACAAAACTTTGAATGCTCTTGGATATTTATTAACGAAAAATAATTTTTCTCCAAAAAGTTTTCAATGTAAAGTATTTTATTCCGCATGAAATAACAAAAGATTTGAAATTAAAAATATTTTTAATGTTTCATTTAAAAAAAGTACTAATACCGGCGTCCAGAGAATAAATAAATTTTGTACATCTGTATATGGGAACAACATCTTAATAGTAAACTCCAAATATCTGACGATGTAATCTTGGAATGTTAATCAAAATGTGTACTCTGGATAATTTGTTTAAACAAATGTATTATTAAAAACAATCAACCAATCAAAAAAGTGTGTTTCTAAAGACAATTTTGCAATTCATGCAATTTTAAATAAGTAGACAATCCCAATGAAAGTTTTATATCCGTAATCTGTTAGTATACGTTATTAGCTTTAGAAAGGTATTTTTTTATAGTTTTCATATACTATGAGCGAGAGTAGAATAAAGTTGGGCGTCTACTTTTTTCCCCTACGACTATTCAATAAGAGCTAATAAATATTTATGACTTTCAGAGAGCAAATATTTTTTCAGAATTGTTTTGAATTCCAAGAACCGCTATTCTATACTCTAAACATAATTACAAAATTATTTTTTTCTTGTGCTTGAAATTCATTTAATTTATTTTCACAAATTAATCAAGACAAAATTAATTAAAAAATTGTACCTTAATTAGACATATGTTTGCTCGTGCTCAAGATATTCAGTATCATGTATGAAACCTAAATTTATATATTTAAGGTCAAAATGCAACATTATAATGCTAAATGAGCAAATTTAGTTAGTTTTGTTAAGAAAAAAATGCAATGATGTTAGTGAAATATGTACTTCAAAATGAATATCATGTATATTATGTATTAAATGAATTCAGTATCATGTAGTAAAAGAATTCAATATCATGTATTAAATGAATTCAACATCACGTATTTAATAAATTATCATGTATTAAATAAATTCAATTTCACGTATTAAATAAATTTATCATGTATTAATTAAATTCTATATCATGTGTTAAACCTAAATTTATATATTTAACGTCAAAATGCAGCCTTTTTTTAAGTTCACAATGCTAAGTGAGCTAATTTAGTTAGTTATGTTGTGAAAAAATACAATGATGTTAGTGAAATATGTACTTCTTTTTTCATCTTGTGCAGAACAATGATCAGTAACTTCTCCTTATTAGTATAAATAATTAAAAAATCTTTAAAACAGATATGGGAAGGGGAGAACGAACAGAAATAAAAATTAAAAGACAACTTAACAATTTCTGAAATTCCTTAAGGCTGCTTAGTTTTGCTGGCATAACATTTTCTCTGAGGTTTTTTTTTTTATTATTATTATTTCTTTTATTTGTCATATGGAAGCCAAAGGTCAGTTCTAAGCGCTCTTTCACGCAACAGAAAGGTAAGATTCAAATTAAAAAGAAAATTTTAAAAATATAGTTAAGATCGACTATATTTGGGAGATATAGTATTTACAAATGCTACAAAAATTAAAAATGCGTAGCATATCTGCACTATACGAAAGTTTACTCAATTATTTCATTAATGCGTTCCTTAATTTTTTTTCAGATAATAATTTTAATTTCTGCAAAGAAAAATAATTTTTATGCGTAATGAATATAAAATTTAAATATTGATTGATTAAGAAATGAGTAAATATTCTCTGTAGATAAAGTATTTAAATCTAACTAAAATACATAAAAAATATCAGGGTCAAAAAAAAAAAAAGTTCGAGTAAATACCGAGAAGTGTAAATATGGAGACGCTCCCATTTGTGAGCGAGGCATTTAATCTGTCCACGCTTCCCTTCCCTCTCTCGTCGTTAGGATAATCGGCGTCAAAAAACCCTTCGCTCCATTTTATCATGTGTGGCATCATCTCGCCGGTGGCTTCCCTGGCGAAACTTTACACGCTCGGACGCTCTACTTTTCACTTTCGTTCTCTCGCTCGGATATTGCACGTCTCTTTATAAACGGCCCCCCTCCTTTCCTTCCTCTATCATTACTTCATTTCCCTGGCTATAGTTTTTCTAGTGAATTGTGTTTATTGAATTAAGAAAAAATAATAATGGAAATTAATTTTCAGATGATTCAAAGCTCAAAATTATGAATGTGTTATTTTCATTCTTTCTTTTAAGGACAATTTTCTATAATTCAACAACGTATTCCAAAAAGTAAGTAATTAGGGATAATTTTGAGAAATTAGGGATAATTTTGAGTAATTAGGGATTATTTTGAATAAACTTATTGAAAGGGAAAATTGGTGAACAGAAAAATTATTCCGATATAGTTTCGAAATTTGTACATAATTTTATGTGATATACTGTCTATACAATAAAGAATTAACTTTATACGAAACAATGCAGCCAAAAAGTACCATGAGAAATAAGAAATATTTACTTTGACTTTAAGGATAAATTATATTTTTTAGAACTGATTTGAATTCCAAGAATTATCGTTTGCACTTTAAAAACAACTTAAAATTCTTCCTTTCTCGCTGTATGAAATTCCTTCTATTCTAAAAATTATCATGAATGATTCATTTTATTTATATCTAGAAATATTTCTTGAAAACTTAATTAAAAATTATCATCAGATAGGTTATATCTTTGTTCATGACGATAGAAAGTAAGAAGTAATTTTAATTACTGAAATTATTTTGTGGTCTAATCAATCATGCACGACATAACTTTTTATTTGAAGGAAAAAAAAATATTATTATCTATTATCCTTTTATTACAATAACAGATTCATTTGATAATCTATCAATAATGTTTCCTTTATTAATTCAAGTTAATTTAAAAATATATTTATCACCAGGAGTAAATAATTTTGAGCAAATTATATGATAAGATGTATTAATATATCAGATATTTAATGTTTTCTTAAAATTTTTTAATTTGATATTTAAATACAATAGCAGCCATATGTTAACCAAATAGTTACTTAAAAGATGGCAAAATAATTTTTGTTTTATCATAATATTCTTGAATTCGGAATCAACTTTTTTAAATTTAGAATTATCAAAGGAATCAAAATACATTAATTAAAGACATCAAATGATCCACAATAAGTAATTTAAAAATGCATATAATATTTCTAATGTAAAAACGTTTTTATAAATTATTCAGATTCATAAAATTTTTAATATCCAATATCATTTGCACCAAACAAATTTTTAAATTCATAAAAGTTATAAAAAGTACCAAACGATTTTTAAAAATTATCATAAATTAATTTTTTTATGTGTTACTACACTCTTTTTAGAAATGATTAAGCAAAGCGAAGGCCTCTTCCAAGACAAATCAAATTACTTAAAATATTAAATATCTATAATATTTTTTCTTTAAAATACAAAAATATGATAATAAAAATAAATAAACATATCAATACTAAAAATAATCCTTTTTTGATATGAACATTATTTTTCATAATATAAAATTAACTATGCAATTAATTGCCACGAAATTTTCAATGAACTTGACCATATGTTTTGATTTGTGAAATAATATATAAAAAAATTCTATTATTAGCATGTGTATAACCAAACATTATATATACATGTATGTACTTAGGTGAATTCCAACTATTTTTACAAGGATTTTTAAAGAGTGATACAAAATTAAATTAAAGATTGCGACTGTCAACTCGGGGATCAATTAATAAAATAATACAAAATATCTGTAACATTTTTAATCTACACACTAAAGACAAAAAATAAATCAGTTTTTCATATTTGGAATCATAGTTTTAAATTTTAGAAAGGTTAACTATTTGATATCTTGCCAAGAAATATTCACTAAAACAATCTTTATATTTCGGAGCATTTATAAACCAAGCTTTAAAAAAATCTATTATATAATTTAGGTTAGGTTCTTCATTTTTATCTCATATATTTAAATAAGCAATTCTTATACATAAATAAATTTATTTATTTCATGTATCACGAAAAAAAGCACTCATGATTCTGATCTAATTTTATATTAAGATAAGGTTTGGCTTTTTAAGTTTATCTATATAGGTGTTTTATGGAGGGGACGGGATTTTATACATAAAAAACATTTTTTAAATAATCAACTATTGCAATAAATATATTAAACTTCCGATATAATATACTTATGCAATAGTATGTGTTGCGGGTTTTCGGTTCAAGTCACATATTTTGTTTTATTTTTTTTACCTATGCATTTATATTTAATGTTTTTAGTTTTCAAATTCATTTATATAGGTGTCTTTATTGAAAAAAAGTCCATTTTATACATTTTTTTACAATTAACTATTAGAGCCCATTTTCTGTACCAATAATGTAATACAAGGCCATCTCGTATCAGATTTCCATACGGTAAAACTGAGCGTATATTCAAAAATATATGTAATGATTGATAGACTGTAAATAAATACTGTAATATAGCAGATTTTTTCGAATAACAATTTAAATTAAGTATATTCATGATCTTTTTATCGAAATGACCAGTTCATATGTAGCTAAGATTGTAAAATATTCATATGCAATCAACATGCGATTTATATCTAATTGTTCTCACCCTCTCCCAAGAAAAAAACCCACGATTTTACAAAAAATAAAAAGAAAGCTAAAAAAAGCCCGATTTTCTATATATTAGATTTATAAAATGCGTAATTTTTAAAAAATGACATTAATTTGATGATAATTACAGAGTTCATATGTTTACTTCATTTTCTTTGTCTAGTTTTATTTAATAAGCAAATACATATAAAACATTTCAGTTCATTTCAAATTAAATCTAACTTTCGTCTTAAAAATTGCTTACCACAACTGAAAGTTGAAGATATCTATTTAATACGTATTAGATAAACTTTCCTTTGCACTTATTAACTAATAAATCCCTTTGTGAAACAGAGCAGCTATAAGAAGAAGAAAAAACCGACTCTCATCACAAGCTATTTATCCTAGATTAGTTTGAATAATCGGAATTACGTACAGAATTTAAGTATCAAAAAAACACTTTTTCCTCGTCTGTTTATCGAAGATCATGCACGATGATACGTATTGCATTAAATAAAACATTCCGAAATAAAAAAAATTCCAACGATACGGATTTAATAAAAGAACAAAAAAAAACATTAATTTGTGAATTAGAGTATTTATTATTATATTTTATTTATATTTACAAAATAAAAGAGGAAACCTTAAAATATTTTAATCTTTAAGAAGTTCGATGCCAAAGTTTTGATGACTCTCCACGTTTTAGTTCTCTTTAGTTTTTTAGTTCTATGAAAAAATGAAAGAAAATGTTCTTTAGAATTCGATCTTTCCACCGATACGTAAGCATGCCAGAGGGATGAAATTCAGTATGATGTCCTTACACCGAATTTGTTGAGTTACCTCTAGTTTTGAACTAAATCCGTCAATGGCTAAATTCCCTATAAGCCTATCAGTGTTTTAAGAACATTAGCTACGAATTCATATATTTCGTGGTTTGCACAGTGTAAACAGGAAGATAGGTTAAGTCTTTAACCTTTTGAATTTAAAACGCCATCTGTTATAGACATGGAAGTAATTGTATCAATAGTAAAATAACTGTGATGAATTTATTAAGACATATTATAACACCTAGCGATGAAAAAATAAGTTACAAAAATAACTGAAAAAATAGAGATAGGCCAAACAGTACAGTTAGAAAAATGCACTAAAAATGAAAGATCCTTACCTGAATGCTTTTTTTATTAATGCTTCCTTGAATGTTTTTTTCTTATTTGTTTTCTTTTTGTTTAAAATTCGCTTTGCCGTTGTTTACCTCAGTAAAACCGTATAATACAATAGAATACATCTTTCCTATTTAGGACGTAATCTTTTTCAAGTCATGGAAAGTTCATGTCTTTAATTGCAAATATATCCATCCATTTTACAGAAAACTCCGTGAAGTTTTTCTCATTCGTTTATGAAGTATTTAATTTGTAATTGATTCCTTTATTCCTCAAAAAGAATAATTTATTATGGTATAGCTCACGTTTTTCAAATTAGACTGTTGGACTAATCTTTACTTTTTTATAATTTCCTTATTTCGCCGCTAGGAACTTTGTAACCTGTCTCAACAAATTCAGTAAAGCCATTTTATTGTTCACATTACTTCCCTAATTATTCAAGAAACCGTTTCGAATTTAAAGGCTTGCTGATTACGTCGTAGTTAGAGTTTTATAAGTATTCTTGAATACTCCATTAAGTTGGATTACACAAAAAGCATACTTAAAACACATAAATATTTAACATATACACATACTTAAACACATAATACATAAATACTGACGTTAAAGAAAATATTTTCCGACCTATAATATAATAACTAACGGTATTTTTGAAAATAATTAATTTTTTATTGCAATTTATCATCTTCATGTAATGATGATCTTAAAATAATCCAATGAGAATATTATGCTAAGATATTTTGGAGATAACAAGCACTACTTTTTTTTTCTAAAATATAAATATCCTTTATCTTTGTATATGTACAGTAAAAGCTCCTTATTCGCGCTTCTTTTATTCGCGTTTTCACTATTCGCGGATTTAAAAAATTGGACCCAATTCCTATATTCGAGGGTAAAAATTTCTTTATTCGCGTATCTAATAAGTACATACATAATAATAAAAGGATTCCAATAGGTATCCAACCCAATATCCTTTGTAAATACCGCAAATGGATCTAATTACAATTTTGTCTAAAGTATTTTGTTAAATGCAAACTGCAAACACAGCCAAAATCACGAATGAGATAGGACGAGAAGGGTTCGTACACATAGAATCAAGAGACATTAAGGAATTGCTTGAATCGCAAGATGAAGATCTGACTGAAACTGATTTGGAAGAAATGTTAAATTCACAGCCCACTGAGGAAGAGGCTACAACAAGCACTGGAAACGTGACATTTAATTTTAAAAATCTTAGTGTCGGTTTTAGAATAGCAAATGAGCTTTGAGATTTTTTTTATAAACGTTGACCCGTCTATGGAACGAAGTCTTATTTTTACGAGGCAAATTGCTAATTTAAAAAGGTTTTAAAAACAGCCAAGCAAGAAAAAATTACTAAATTCTTCAAACCATTGCCTAATCCTTAAGATAATTAATCAAAATGTTCAAAAGCTTCAATTAAATTTATATATATATATATATTATATCCCCTATAAATTACCATTCAGTATTCACGGTTTCTGTATTCGCGGCATATTTATGGAACATATACCCCCAGAATAAAGAGCTTTTACTGTATTAGCAAAGCAAAAAATATTTTGAAGTTACATATTTAAAAAGTGAATATTCGTAAAAAGAAAGGAACGAAGATTAGGCTGGTAAATTAATTCTAATACTAAAAATTAGATAATCACCAAATTTAGGAGTGTATCAGGAGAAAAAATCATGTCTTATTGATGGAAACAAAACATAAAATTTCAAGATTGCTGTTCCAGAATTAAATTTAACAAAATTAATACTTGACCAATTTCTCCATCTCCCAAATATTTTCTTTTTACATCACAACTAGATCGAACCAAACATTTTATTTGTCATCATTTAGATGACGACCCCAGCCTATTAACCTAACTTAACTCCATCCAATTAAAGACAAAAAGCAAACAAAATATGAGCGATAAGGTAAACAAAACGTCAGCATCTCAAACCATTCAATTGTTCCCATCTCTGTTTTTTCTTAGGACGTTTCGGACTACTTCTTTCGGTTTTAAGGTCAAGGTATACGCTCCGCAGTTGAAAAGAAAGAAAGCCGGTTTACGGGCAGCAAAATAGAAAAGCGTCACTTTTAACGTGGTTTTCTATGCCATTTTTGACAGAAAATATTATTGGGGAGGAAAAGTATTTCAAAAGATGGTTTATGATTGGATGATTTATTTATTTTCCATACGTTGGGTTAAATAATTAAATTTTGTGTATTTGTTTTGAATTAAAGAAAGCTATTCGTTCCAAAACTATAACAATTATTTATTGGATGAAATATAACTGTTTCATAAAATTATTTTCACAAAAGAAACGTAAAAGACACAGATGGATTGGAATTACAAAATATTAAAATAATTGTTTATTTGTTATTTTTGGAAACATTTTAATTTTAAGCTTCATTTGAAAGTTTTAATGGTTGAGATTTATCGATCTTAAAAAATAATGGCCTATTTTAAGATTTAGAATTAATTGTAGTGTAAATATATAATTTTATAAAAATGTTTAATGCGTGATACTTTTAATATTTTTCTAATATATGTATGTACCTTTTATTTTGTTTAAATCAGGAAAATAAATATTTTTTTTAAGCTGAATTTTTTGGACGGAGTAAAAGTTTTAAAATTTAATTTTGAAACGGGCTAGAAGATCATATTTTATCACTATCAGTTAAATATATACTTAAATAAGAAATTACACTGAGTATATGTAATATAATATAGCCATGGAAATAAACACATTTTTTTTTGTTTATGAATGAACTCGTAGTAAAATTTAAGATAGTATTAATGTGTAGAAATTTTTTCATTTCATATCTTTTTTTCTATTTGTCAAATCTTTTAATATTCAAGAAAAAAAAGTTAATCCCAGAAATTCAGTTTTTATATTTTCTAATTTGACTAAATATTTTCTAATTTAATTGATTTATATTCTGATATCGTAAAGTACAAGTTGATTACAAAATACGCTCTTTGAAGATTTGCATCTTAACAATAAAAGAACTTAATATCAAAAGTACAAAAAAGATATTTTAAGAGAAATTCAGGATACAAAAACAAAATACTTTTACTTTCGCCTATACGTTACATTAAACATTAACGTTAAAAGCGTTAACATTACACTAAACATTAACATGAAGTAACGTAAAAAGCTTTACTTCAAAACTAAGAGCAAATCAATATTTCGAGTAAACGTTGGCTATAGAAAATGCCACTAATCACACAATAAGTAAATTGAACAAATAAATAGAAATAAGCAAATAAGAAACAAGTAAAAACATAAATAATAAACTTATTTTTACTGTAAAACACTTGAAAATTTCGTCAGCGTTAAATATAAATCATTATTACCAAAATCTCAAAAACAGGAAAACTGAGCAAAATTTATAATTTTGGATATTTTGAACGAATATTTGACATAAGAATGGAAAATAAAAACTTATTCGAAAAAAGAAAAGTTGTTTGTTCCGCTGAGTGAGGATTTTGATCCCACATAAATTTTAAATTTATTACGTCATAAATCTATCATTAAGTAACGGTCTAAAAATATCATACTTTTCGCTGAAAGAGCCGTTTCAGATCGCCTTCCATGACGTTAACTGCGACGTTTTTGATCAACTGCAGACTAAAAAATGTCTATCATATCTTTACAGCATGTGGTTATCGATTAACACCTATGCTTGCATTTATCTGTTTAAGATAAGCGATATCTCATATTTCGATTGGTTTGCGGTTTGTTTTCTTTTCAACAGAATTGAATAATGACAGCCTAGGCGACAAACGACAAAAAAAAATTGAGTGTAGGGGAATGAGATAAAGCTGTTAGTTCGAAATGTATCTGAATTTCAACATTAATTTATACTGTATTTTAAGACGTAAGGTTAATAAAACTTTACTGCTAAGATAGTCTGTTCAATGTTCCTAAAATATATTAATGATATTTAATCTTAGCATGCAAGACTTTTTTTCTACAAAAGAAATATAACTACACATAATTCGAACCTCCTGGGGACATCTCGAAATGAGGATGAGCTTTTTAATAATGGATTGTGTGGGCTTAACTTGGACAAGTGTCATAAGAAGCAACAACAATCAGAATAATAAGCATCATAACAATGTCAAAAAGTCGATTTTATTCTCTAACAGTATTTCTACGACAAAAAAAATTGAGTGTAGAGCAATGAGATAAAGCTGTCAGTTCAAAATGTGTCCGAATTTCAACATTAATTTCTTTAAAGTGATAACGTTTTAATACTGTATTTTAAGACGTAATGCTAATAAATCTTCACTGCTAAGATTATCTGTTCAATGATCCTTAGAAAATATTAATGATATTTAACCTTAGCATGTATGCCTTTTTTTTTTACAAAAGAAATATAACTACGTATAATTAGAACCTCCTGGGGGCATCTCGAAATGAGGATGAGCCTTTTAGTAATGGATTGAAAGGGCTTAACTTGGGCAAGTGCCATAAGAAGCAACAACAATCAGAATAATAAGCATTATAAAAATGTCAAAAGAGCGATTTTATTCCCTAACATTATTTCTATCACAGATATTTTCATCCAGAACATTTAATCAACTGTATTATGTTGATTAAATTAAAGAAAATTTAAAGCGTTTCAATCGAAACAAAATCCAATAATTGTTTCAGAGTTTCTAGACTAGCTTTGATAAAATCGTAGAAGTATTTTAAAAATGGAGTAATGGGTTAAATTCATTATCTCAATAATTCTTTTTAATTGCTAAAGTTTCGGATCATCAACGTGAGTATTCAACAGCATAAATTCTGTCCTCTGCAATTTATTTTCAATCTATGCTTATATACATAATAAATTAAAAACAATTTAAAACAATTTCTGGGATAAAAACTGTTTTGTAGAATTAGAAAGAAAAATTTGAAATTATTGAAAACCAATAATTTAAAACCTTCAATCATAATATTAAAATTAGTAATAAAATATTATTATAATAGTAATTTAAGATATTATTTATCGCAATTAATAAGCATATTAAAATTTAAATCTTAACTTTTATTTAAGTTTCGTTTGTACGAACATTTATTTTTGCATATAAATGGTCAATATATTAATTAAAGGTATTTAAAAATTGATAATTAGAAAAATAATTTCTAATAATTAGAATAATAATTTCTGAAAAAGAAAAGAAAGAAAGAAATATATTCTGAATCGAGCACGACAAACACTAAGCTTATACAATGAGGCGCAGTTTCCGAGAGTCGGTAATTTCCTAAAATTTAAGTAGTGCCGAAAATTTGAAGATAATTTTTGTAAATGATTGGATTCATTTTTAATTTAATATTTTAATAAATGGACCTCCTAAAGGTAATATAATATTTATATACCAAATTACATTCCGTACCGAGTTTCCCACTCATGCCCCCTTATAGTCAGTAACTTTATTTTTTCATTCAATTACTGGGAAAGTATACACATGCACACAAAAAGCATTTCCATATTATAACACAGAAAATATTTTATACAACCATAACGTATCAAACAGAAATTCAAAACACGGTATCAAGATCATATTAATAAATAGCACAATTAGCAAAATTTTGTCAATGAATGAAAAACGAATGGCATTTAGATGCTTATTAAATTGATATATAAATAATCGCAGATTTAAAGTATCATTGATTGATATTTATTTTAATTTCAAAGATAATTCAGAGATTTAATTTTAATAACGGAAATTCAAAACACGGTATCAAGATCATGTTAATAAATAGTACAATTAGTAAAATTTTATCAATAAATGAAAAACGAATGTCATTTAGATGCTTATTAAGTTGATATATAAATAATCGCAGATTTAAACTATCATTGAATGATATTTATTTTAACTCCAGAGATACCCATAGGAGGGAGCACATTACGAGTTTGTAGATGATACGTGCGCGTAACTTAGCAGGTTGTTGCTTCTTTATCAAGTGTTGTAATGGTATAGGGTTGAATTACCTCCATTCCGACGGTGGAATGTCCTTTCAATTGAAGAGGTTGGTTTTAACTCTAAAATATTTCACTTTCAGTTTCTAAACGATCATTCAATTTATTCCCGGCTGCTAAAGCAGGTCTGGGTGATTCTTTCACAGTTGTGATATAGAAATAAAGTATCAAAAATTCAAAACAATTTCTTTTTGTTGTACTTCCATAATGCGATTCAATTTGAGAATTTAACTTTGTTGTATTATAAAAAGAATAGTGCGAGCATTTTATGTGTGTTGTTTAAATTTTCTATATTATAATCGGGACTGTTTTCTTTATGGACCAAATGAGATCAAATTTTAATATTCGACTTTAATCAACTTTTGTTACGAACTAACTTAAATATCATATTATCCCATTTTTTAAGCTTGATGTATTATCCCTCTCATATGTATGCCAATAGATTAACAAACAGAAACGGGAATCAGAAATCTTGAATGATGTATATAATTCCAATTTATTTTTCAAAAATTAAAAAAATAGTCAAGTAATAATTAAACTAATTTTATTAATTGGTATTGCAACGAATTTAAAAGTATGTATATTACTAAATACAAACGATAGTAAAACGTCTTCCTTGGAATCGCGGAAAGAGAAAATAATATATTTTACAATAATTTTTTAAGTGGCGAAAATCGGGCAATAAAAGGACTGGTGAAATAAAACATTTGATTCAAATTTAAATAAAACAGAAAGAAATTTTTTCAAATCACGTTTAGGATTATTTTTGAAAAATTTATAAAGAATTAAAGAAAAAAATTGAACGATTGTTATATTTTCTCTGCGAAAGATAATTTTTTGCTCTTTTCTTTTTCGTACGACAATTCAACGTTCAAATGTTATTAACCGAGGAAAAAACTAAGTAAAGCCGCCAAAGTTTATATTAGTTTCTGACATTTAATTAAATATTATAAGAATTAAATACTTTTGAAAGTTGGAGGAAAAAACACGTTGCTAGATATGAACTCTTTAATGACATGTGTGAAATGCCGCTTATGATAACAGCTTTGGAGTTCTTGTGAGACAGAAACAGTCATATATACTGTTCGACAACGGATTATAAAATCTTCCACGCTTTTGCGCATGAGTAAGAACTGGTTTAGTTCGTCAAAATAGGGGTAAGAGGAAGGATGAAAGCAGGAGATGTTTACCTTTAACAATGAAAACTCACGGTTTTATGAAGTGTAAACATTACTGATAATTAGTAATACAGAAGAACAAAAGTACAAATACACAATAAAATATTTCTGAGCAATTTTTATTCAATGTAAGGAGCCTAAACATTAAATTATGCAGAATAAATAAAAAAAATTCTCTTCTTAAAATTTGGTATTTTTTTTTTTTACAAAATAATAAAGATCTTTTTTATATTAAAATGATTCGTTCTTGTATGTTACTGAATTCTTTCGGCAATATTTTATGATTAAAAACAATAGATAATCGAGAGTTTATTCTATTTGAAACATATTCTTTTCTTTTATGGAATTGCTGTTAACATTGAATATCTTAAAAGCATTATAAATGTTGTTTTCACTAGATTTATTTATTTAAAAATTATTAATTAAATTTATTTTGAGCTAAAATAAAATGCGATCAGGAATGACAAAACACTCATATACATATGAAAAAAAATTGAAAATAAAAATGCATAAAATGTATCTAATGGGGAAAATCCAAAGTCAAAAATAAATACCGGAAACGTGCTCGTTGTTTCGTTTTTCACTCCCAAATGAGAGGGAATCGTCGAAACGTGGTCGTCTCAGAATCCGTTGACGATTCTGGCTTATCCAAAAGATTCCATTTGAAAAATTCCGAAAATAAATAGTTTCTAGTAAAATCTAATTTGACTGATAACAGTCTTTTGGCTTCAAATTCGAAACTGAAACATATTTACAAATAATTTAGAAAGAAGGAAAGAAAAGAAGGAGATGAAGACTATTTCTGAAATTAGACATTTGTTCTTCGAGGTAGATATTTATTTTGCTCATGTAGACAATGTTAAAAAAAAACTTCTATTAATTTTGAACTTAAGTATTTGTTCTACATATTTCACTTATTCGAAAAGCAGAAAACAGCATATTCTTTTGGATGCCTAAAACTCCTGCTAAAAGTTCCCAAAAGTTTTGTTCAACGACGCTATTTCGAACAATTCTTTTCTATATGCGGAACTGCCACCGGGGTGGTGATTCGGCGAATTAGTTTGCGTAAAAGCCACAACGTGACCGTAAAAGGTCAATCACTTTTCATGGATGAAGTTCCGAGTATTCGGGATTATTTGATTCCAATTAGAAGAGATTTCTGCCTTTCATTCCCTTCCGTTTATCGCTAATTATATCCGCAATCAGCGTGAACAAAGAATTCACTCATTCTGTCACGTTGATGAAAGCTTTCATTAAAAAATTTTGTATTTTGAAAGAATTTTGTATTTTGAATTGATAATAGTTGCGTCTGAAGTTTTTATTTCTCCCTTTGCTGATGAAAGAGATACATAAAGTTTAGGCTTAACAAGCGTCGTATAAATTTTAAATTTCCAAAATATATGAAGGCTAGTTAGAAAAGAACAGTGATCGTAAACACTGAAAGCACATGAACTATTATTATTGTTGATTGAAGTTGGAATATTGTTTAATCAAAACGACAATCAACAAAGTAGAGAGTGGTATATCTATCTATCTATCTATATGTAAATTTCTGAATCAAACTAAAAAACGCGCCATTATATTTAGCGAGCACTAATGCAGTTGCAATTAAAACACAGATGAACCTTACCTAATTAGTAATAAATACTAAGTTAATAAAAGTAAAAAGGAAAACTAACTAACTTGGACTATAGGTCAGAACCGTCACAGAAAAAAAATCCCTTGTTTTGAATCCCAGCCTGAGAGTAACCGTTAAGAAAGATTTCAGGGCGGACTCTAATTTTATTTTGATTTAATTGAAAAGCTTCCGGCATGGTATTTAGTTTTTTCCACACTTGCTGTTACACGAAAAGGTCTGGCGAGTTATCAAGAGCATGAATTACGAGAAATGTTACGCAATAATCACTTCCCAGTGGTTTATTAATTAAAACTTCAAAAATAAAATAGCTTTGAAATGCACATTCACATCCTCCTGAATAAGTCTGTGTCGAATTAGAGCTCAAGATTAAATAGATTGTCTTGTAATTTACGAATAAGTACACATATTCACCCTTGTTATTAGTACAAACAAATAAACCCAGATTATTTTCATCGTAATCTCACGCAAAGAATAATTGGAATTTGGATTTTCATAAACAAACTCTTCACTCTAACAACAACTCCAATTCGATTTTATAATTACGTGCATACAAAAAGTTGAATATTTCGCGGTCATTCCTTTTTTGAGTTCTGGCAAACAAACAAACAAATAAGCCAAACGCATTAGTTCCGATATCAAATATTGATAGCCGTTCAAGCGAATAAGCGATTGATTGTTCGAATCGCATCTCCCCCTGATCAACAAGTGGCGGTACTCTCCTGGAATTTAGATTACGAGGTGAGGGCTTCCCGTGGAGGTAACCTTTGTGAAGCAGGGGGCGAGGCCGCCAAAGCAAACAAGGAAGCAGAAAATCCGATTCGTAAGATCGACGATGCGTTCGCCAAAAACGCATGCGTTGCGCCTTTTCTTCCCCAACAGTGGAAGATAAATATATGACAGGAAGCACGCGTTTCGGAACAATTGTGGGATGACCTTACCATAGCTTTTTCCTTATTATGTAAAATGATGCTGTCCAGCGAGTTTGGTTAGGCAGATGGTTACAGTTCCTATTTATTTTTACTATCTGTAAAAGCATTTAGGAGCAGATGGTTTGCGGTGATTATATCCGACTTAAATCATTTGAGGTTAAATGCATTTTTATGAAAAGGACTTAATGCATTTTTGAAGCAATGAATATTGTCTTCCTTTTTATACAACATGCTTTTTAGTTTTTATTCAGACATCAAAGAACATTAGCCACCTTTGAAGACCAGCTGTTCGCCCACCAAAATAATAGCACTAATTTAGTCAAATAGTTTTTTCCGAATTATGTTTTATCTGAAAAAAGAAAATACTATTGCTTTCTCGCATACGCAACATACAGAAAGTAACTGACTTCCCTGAATTTAAAAAAAAAACACATTTCTAGAAAATATACGCCTGTGACAAAGATAACTGAAAAACTAATTGAGCTAGAACGATTGAAATTTGATATATTGTTTTGAAACAAAAATAACACATTTCTATCACAATTTGAACGAAATACGATCGGAGGAAGTCTGTCTGTCCGATTGCTCGAATATAAATTAACATGAAAAGTACAAAACGAAGAGATCTAAATAAATACGATTCAACATTCACATTTGTCATCTATAGTGTAGATACTGGTCAAATTTTGAGCTAAATCCTGTGAGGGGTTGATCGTCTGTCGGTCTGTACTTTCAGAAACATATAAACACGATAATTCAAGAACGTAACGAGTAAAATATATTAAATTTGGTAGCGACTTTGTGACTACAATTGATAGCTTTTTAACAAATTTTAGACCTCTCTACGAAAAATCCATTTTTGGAAAAGATCCGTCTGCTTGTCGGTCTGAGACAAAGATAACGCTTTGAGCAAGATGAATGAAATTCGGTTTACTATCTTAACACCAAATTACAGATTTTTATGAAATTTTGTGTAAAATCCAATCAGAGAAAGACTATCTGTCCGGTTGTTTTGTTCAAATATAAGTTAGTATGATAAATACAAAATGTAGAGAGTTAAATATATAACATTTAATACACAGAATTAACTTCCATAGTAGAGACATCTATCAAATTTTGAACAAAATCCATCTAGGGGTTGACCATCTGTCATTCTGTACTCTCAGAAACATGTATATTCAATTAACTCAAAAAATTACTTGAATATATAAATTTTCGTATGTGATTTTGTGACTACTAGTTTTGTGTGAAATTTCAGTTTCAATCGTTTGTGAAAAACGTGTTTTAAAACACAATTTCGATTTTTGGATACTAGTAACCATATGCAAAGGATTAATCGCTAAATAGCTCACCGATAAGAACACATATTCATTATAAATGCTACATTCGGGTCAAAGGTTAATACTTTGTAACTATTGTACGTCAATGCCATGCAAGGCATTTTTTGGGATAACACTTTTATTAGAGAGCAGTTTTTTAGAGAGATTAAGTTTTGGATGACTGTACTGTCTTTGCTGATAAATATACGGGCATATAAACAATGTGTTGCATTTTTAATGCTCTTAAATTTCAAAAACATATCTTTTTTATATGCCAAGTTAATAGTCCGATTTTTCCCCTAACTTTAATACATTTCGGAAGATATTTTTATACTTAATTCTCAGAAATACCCTTCATTGTTGCAATTAAACTATTTTTTCCTATTTATGCAAATTTTCAATAGTTTGTTTCTTTTCCATCGCCGAAAGCTAAAATCATACAAAAATGAATTTTACTTTTGTTCTTTTATTTCGTCGATCCTGCAATAAAATCCATAAATGAAATCCTTTAAAAATAAATTCCCCAAGAAGTATATGTAATAGGCTCAAATTTATGGCTATTAATCACTTTCTTTTTTCGGCGTGTTTTATTTCCATTATCATGCTGTTACTAACAAAATTTATCACTGTATTTTAAAGCAGTTAATGAAAAGAAGGGATGCAAGGCTATTTCTTCTTGTGTACAGCCGACCACCCCGCCACCATTGAACAAGGCAGTACCGACAGGATTTGTTGTGGCTGACTGCAATCTTTAACATAATCTGTTTTGTCAGTAATTGAAATATTACTGACAAATATTCTGAACTGGTATTCTCTTTAAAGCAGTTGGTCATAAGGCACAGGTGAGGAAGGTCAATTGCTGACCTTCATCTTCCTCTACATTTGTCATCACTTAACTGAAGAAAGGCAAACACTTTTTAAACTTTAAATATTTGGCAAAACAATGTCAATTTTCAACATCATGTCTTGCAGTATTTTAAGATTTTCTGTCACCATTAGTACTGAGCTTAAATCATTGTTTTCAACTTTCAGATTCTTTCTAATTCTGAGACTTCCTTATATTCGTTTAAATAAAGGAAAACAGTACCGATTCCTCCACAATTGCATTTATTTTTCGGTATTCTTCTAAATCTTTAGAAATATGTGGGAAATCTCCCATGTTTTGATATAATGGATGAAAGGCTACTAAAATTTTAATTTGAAGTTTAAAACAAATTTGTTAAAAGAGTCGCAAATATAAAATTTTATATAAAAAATTCAACAGAAACTAAACAAAATGGGCAGCCGTAATAGACAAGTTAGTCACCAAAAACGGCTAGTTGAGAACAAATTTTGAAAACACTACGAGCAACATCCAGCTCATCTACACTTTCCCATGAGAAAGTAACCAATGACCTAAAAACAACTCCTCTATCCGGTTTAACTCATAAATATATATAAAAAACAATATATTACATCTTAAAAAACAATTTAAAAATAAGTGTTCTGAAACGAGTTTTGTCAAGATAAACCAGAAACTTTGAAGATAAGAAGAGATATAACTTTGAATAGATTCTCATTTCTAGAAGAAGAAAAAATCGTTGATGGATTCCGGCTTGATGACATTGACTTCTATAATGATGCGCCAAAACTTTGATTTTTCACAAAAGGATACTTCACTGAGTCTCAAATCGTTCTTCGCAAGAAACAAAGGATTTATTTTGAATTAGAAGTTAATGATGCGAACGAAAAGATGGGCAAAAGTGTTACAATTTAAAAATATTTCTCTAAGATATCTTCTCAGAGTGGCAACGCAGACAGAGGGCATTGAGCATACAACATGACCGTAATTCTAGTACACGCTAAATCCTACCAAGAAAAACGCCTTCACAATCATATGATTCAAAATCTGGTCTTTCTTTAGATAGTTTTCGTGTCTTCTCAAACGAAATATTAATCTAGCTATGTTAAACCAGGACATTTTTAAAAAATGATA
Source organism: Argiope trifasciata (assembly GCA_026543055.1). Lineage (NCBI taxonomy): Eukaryota > Metazoa > Arthropoda > Arachnida > Araneae > Araneidae > Argiope > Argiope trifasciata. The sequence continues at coordinate 6,356,862 of JAPMOQ010023314.1, read as the reverse complement.
ATGGCAGTGGTAGTAATTTTACTTTTTCTGGATACTTTACAAATGGGCGTTTCGAACTAAGGGAGGTCTAAAATACGGAGATTAGTTAAAATCTCGAGTTCAATGCTTTTCTATATCATATTACAACAAGGTAAAAATGCTAGATTCGTGCTAAAGATCAATACCATGTAACAATTATTCAAGGCAAGGATACACTGATTGGTAGGGCTCTTAGGTGTAGAGTTCAATTCCGAGGGTCGGAGACCTCCCGTGTATGTGGTGATTGGTGTACGTAAAAATTTGCAAATTTTCCCTGGTCACAAAGTCTTCCAAGTCGAGACAATACCATTGGGGGTACTAAATCAGCGATGATAGCTCTCTGATTCAAGTCTACATTACGACATGTGAATAAAATGTATGTAAGAAGACTGCCCCATAACAAGGGTGATGACACTTGAGTAGCTAAGTAGTACTCTTGGCCATAGATGGCGCTATTGAGAACGAGACACGCTAAATTCTCGGCTTAAAATCGGTGACTTAGTCAGCGGGCTTGTCTATGACAAATGTCATAAGAAACAATTATAACACTATTCTTCAACAATGCTAATCAAGGTACTGCAACCTTATCAAAAGTTTTATGTTCAGGATAAGATCTTTATTGGAGAGTATACAAGAAAATTTGGGGGAGACCCCTTCTTCTGTTTTATATCATGAACTATGCTTGCTTTATTGTTTTTTTTTCTGGAGTAAGTGTCAGTATTGACCAAGCTATGCCAAACTCGTGTTAACTTAAGATACAAATAAAATTACTTATTAATAACAATAATGAGATGCAAAGTTAAAACAGCAAAGTGAAAATAGAAATTAAATATTGTGCATGAAATTGATGCCAGGTAAAGATAAATACACATTAGGAAAGTAAAGTTAGCCAATTATATTCTTCAAATAAGGATAATCTCTTCTGAAATATTTAATTTTTAAAAAATGGTATTTAGGGCATTCACATAAGATATACTAAATAGAAACTATCATACTACATCTTGAACAAATTGGAGAAATATACCCAAATGAAGTAAATACTTGTGAGTAAAAGAAGTACGACTTGTACGAAATCTTGTTAATTTCTCTCTTATTTTGACATTCAATCTATGGCTAAGAGAGTCAGTCTTAAAACCAGAAATAGATGTCTGGACGGAATGCAATTTATTATCAAGTTTCAAGTCCCAGGTATGCTACCATATATGGCGCAAACAGTGCCTTAAAATTTGATCCAAGTCTTGAAATGGGACAAATGTTTTTTTCATTTGATTTAGCTGTTTTTGCTCCATTGCATAAATGTTTTGCTACAAGAAAAACTTCATTGCAAGCACTATGCAATAAAGTTGTTCCAGTAGTGTGTATATTCTTTAAATAAATGAATACATCACAAATCGTGTATATTCAGCTTAAATTTCATATTGTATATCTGGTAATAGCTTTTAATTAATCCGTTTCGAAACCTCATCCGGATGTATGGGGACTGCCATTCAAGTAAAAACAAAAATTTAAACTATTCATCAGAAATGACAAGTCTCCACCTGATCTAACACTGGAAAAGGGGCGGAATTAAAGGTGTTACAGCAATGGAACAGTTTTTTTTTTAAAAAAAGGAGAGCAGCATGTGGAATGTGGCGTATCATAGGTGAAGTCATGCTTTTGAAATTTGACCACAGAAGGTCAGACGTCGACAGAGAATAGACAGGAGTTCGAATTTCCTGTTTTCGAAAGATGAGCGGATGCTGTCGGGTGAAAAAAAAAAGCGAAAGAAGAGAGCTATTTCCGTGGCTTTACAGGAGAGACACATTCATTTCTCTTTTTTCGGACAATCGTCCCGAACACAGAAGAGGGAACTTACTTGAACATGAGTTTCCTCATTAGTTCTGCGTAATAAAATTCGCATTTTAGGGAAACGAAAAGAACAGTGGCAAAAAAAGGGTCATTTGTGAGGGTCATTTAAATTTTAAATGATTCATAAATTGTTGGTGATAAATGAAAAAAATTAACGTTTTGTATTAAAAATAAAATCTGAGACTCATCCTCAAAATTATTAAATAATATATACAATGATAAACAACGTAACTAAAGGCAATAGAGCTCAACATGTATTAGAATATTATTGTTTTTTAGGCTTAATATGAATAGCTTTAGGAATTGTATTACTTTGTTTTTTAAGTAACATCATAATCCAAAGGGAAAAATTAAGTTAATAATATTTAATAAATAAGAAGCACTCTAATTTTTGCTCAGATTTATCTTTTACGAGGAATCAT
>JAPMOQ010023314.1:6298953-6354564 GCA_026543055.1 Argiope trifasciata | reverse complement strand
TCAATGATTTCAAATGAAATAAATAGAAGCACTCTAATTTTTGCTCAAATTTATCTTTTGAGAGGAATCATCATATGACATCAATGATTTCAAATGAAGTAAATAGAAGCACTCTAATTTTTCCTCAGATTTCGCTTTCTCGTGGAATCTTCAAATGACTACAACTTTTGGGTTAAGTTGACCTCCTTTAAATGAGGGAAAAGACTGGAATAGATACATAAAAACTTATTTATAATGAACTTGCTTAAATTAAGATTTGAAACTATACTAAAATTAGCATGGAATGGACTTATTAATTTTGGAACATTACCGGATCATGAGGGGCAAATCCTACTCATCAATTCAACTATTAAATTTTCCCTTTCAACTAACGGGAAACCAATTTAATTCCAACAAATTTGACACATCGCACCACATCTTTATACATTGTAGGCCTTAAATAAAATCGATTTTCTAACTCTTGATCTTTCTGTTTCAAAATTACTTCTCTGACCCATATCATTGGGATTCAAAGTTGTTCCAAAAACTATTAGAAATACTAATTATAATCTACAATATAGTAAGATACAAAAGTGATGAAATGACATTTTAGCTGAATTCTAGTAACATTTGATAGTAAGTTTCAAATCTTGAGCTCTAATATGTCAAAGATAATTATATTGTTTTTCAAATCCTTAAAATGACCATTGAAAAGAAAAAACCACATGAATGCCATTTAGCATACTAGATGAAATGAATTTCTTATCTCAATTATATAAGCCTTAAAAAATATCTTTGAATGAATAGACTAGATGAATTTAAGACAAGCATGCGTTGTTTTAACAAAGCTCTGTAAAATTTCCAAGCGTTCAGTTATTTGCAAGTAAACAAATTGGACATGCCAATTTAAAGAGATGAATTTTTTCCTCATGTAAATGTATCGTTTTGAAGCAACACATTGCCAGTTTTGGAATGTTTTTGTTATTTTGAGACTTGGTAAAGAATCGAAACTTCTAATTTGTATTTCCAGGCCAAATCAGACTGAAAAAATTTGCCCTTAAAAATTTTATCAACACTGGATCTATGCATACGGTGGATCTTTGATGATATTTCAATCCCAAAACCTAGTCTTTCTTATCAGGTCACCAAGGGGTATATTCAAAGAAATTTTATAAAAATATTAAACAATTTCAAAACGGATATTTATCGAAAGAGAGGACAAGTGATATATTTTAATGCAATATACTTCAAAAGTATTGACACAGTATTATTTAAAAACCATCCTCAAAACTTTTTCGCGCACTCACTAGAAAGATGTTATCCTAATGAGCCCCTTACATAGCACTGGCTAACAGTAATTACGAAATATTAACTTTTAGTGCGAATTTAGAATTTCTGTTAGATCTATCGCATGATCCTTTGCGAATGTTTTGGAGATTAATACTTGACATGAAGAGAAAAGTATACCCGAATCGAATTTGAATTTCAGATTCTTCTTCCCAACCGATTAAAAAATTGGACATAAAACTGCATTTGTAGCCACAAAATCCCATACTTAATTTGATGCATTTAAGTCATTGCACTTTTGATTTATCGCGTTTACATATCTCTCTTATTACGGCCGAGAGACGGTTAACCGCTTTTGAATTTAATTCAAAACTTGGTACGGGTTTACACAAAAGATATTAAGTTTGTGTACTGAATTTTATTTATCTAGTTCAATTCGTTTTGCAGTTATCGTGTTAACTTATATTTGAACAAGACCGATATACTTACTCAGAACAAATTTATCTAAAAATTTGACAAAACTCTTCATATTTGGTCTAAATTTCATTAAGCCTAAATTTCATAGGACTAGATGAATGTGTTTCTGATTTATTTTTATCTTAGGCTGATAGACATTTTCCAAAAATGTGTTTTTCGAACTCAGGGAGGCCCAAAACATGGAAATTCTTCAAAATCATGAGTTATAATTTTTTCGACGGTTACTATGCTTACCCCATATTTCATATATGAAAAAGTAAAGGAAGATATACAAATGTTAATCAAAATCCAAACACATTGTATTTTTTCTGGTAATGACATTATTACAATAAATAAATTTTTATTTTATATCCTAGCAACCAATTTAAATGACAAATGATTACTATGCTTATGACTATATATGGTTTGTGTAAGTATTTAAATTTCAAAATATAGGAGATTAATGGGCAGCACTTCGAAAAATATCATTGACATGTGCACCAATCTCATGCAATTCGATCAAAACAAAAACTATCAATTCGGTTTCAAATCTGACAGCATATTAAAAAAAAAGAACTAGTTTTAAATTTTCATTAATTTGTCCACGTGTTTAACAGTAACAAAAATCCATTTAAAACGTGACGAAATTTAGAAAGAATTTTACAAGGCTCTTTTCATGTTATAATTACCATCTCTTATTTTATAACACCCGATACTAAGAAATAAATCTTTGTTCAAGGACTTCCTTCGATCACGCTGTTACGTGAAATGGAGCTCAAACGTGCGAATCGTGTTAAAGAGGGAGGCACGACTCTTCAAGCCCTTGTTTGTAGACATAGGGTTTAAGAGCAGCTGAGAATTTTAGAAAAGGTGCAATTGCTGATGATTTGGAGATAATACGGCTGGCAAGCAGCGGTGGCCTCGTGAAGGTTGATCAATGTCCTTCTAAGTATAAAGTATATCATAAATTTTGCAAGCATAAGTGAAATTCGTCTGCATGCTTCAGATAATAATACATTTTTCAACTCATTTTGTGTAAGTTGTTGTTGTTGCCTAGCCTCCTAGTATTGAAATCAAATTCAAACGAAGTTCAAAAGATTAGGGAACGAGGAATGCAGCAACTTCTGAGGGTAAGGACCTCTCAGCACCCGAGGGCAGAAGTCTGACTTTAACTCATTTGAAGATGACACTCATTCGCAAAGCCCTTTTTTCAGGTTGGGCACTTGCACACACCACACAGATTAAATACAGGGAAAAAAAACAACCATGTCCGAACCAGGATTCGAACTGGAACTGGTCCAGGAGTAACGCGTCTTCTCCGTGAAGAGCCCAGAACACGGGGAAGATGCTCTAGCTTAAGGTCAAGATGCTAGCAGTTTGTGCAAGTAAATAAAATTATCTATTCGAAAATGATATGAAAGAGATCTCACAGATTCTATGTTCCTTTAATCCGGGTGTACAACATTCGTAATAGACATTGAGATTTAAATTTTTAAATACGAGTTATCGAAACAATCCCACTCATGTCATCTTGATCATTGATGAAAATCTTTCTATCGTCATCCAATTTAACAATAAATAAGTAAAACTAATCATTTTATTAAATAAAAAGACATTCAACTTAAAATAAATATTTACAAGATTTGATTACCCATCAAAGATAACAATAATTTGGAGTTGCATCATAAATTCAACATTGAAATTTTTAGAGTCTTTCAAATTCATTTAATCATTCGATGCAGATGGTGAGAAAGCCCGATATCACGAAACTCCAGCTAACTTGACTCGGATTCTTTGAATATTAAGCCAACACTTTAACACACCAATTATCCCAGCTGAAAAATTTCAAGGAAAGATCTTCCTTGAGAATCTAGAGGCTGAAACTTCCAACTTTTAACTTGGTCATTATAAGGTACCTATATGATATCAGTAGTGTTTCTTCCCTCCCATACTGAAAGTTAGAAATGTTTATTCCCTAAACCATTAGGATTTCGCCAAATTAATATGTTTGCCCTCTAATCGCTCGTATAATTAATTTTTCCACTATTTTATTGCATCACCATCTAAGTAATGTCTATCCATAAGTAAATTATCATTATTACTAAAGGAAAATACAAACAAATAATCACATGGGTGATCAAAAAGAACGACCAATGATATCTCCCACTGATGGTAAGAAAGTATTTCCCATTCCCCACAATAATCTATCTGCGTTTTTTACTTTCTTGTAAACGTAGAATAGTGAAAATATAGTAATCGCCAAGAAAATTGAGCCCAAGATTGACGACTTTCCATGTTTTAGACCCCCTGAGTTCTAAACACACTTTTTTGAAAAATTCTTGTTTTTCTGTTTTCGACAAATATAACTCAAAAACGTTTTGAGCTAAGTGGGTGGAATTTGGTATAGGTCTTTACACCTGATTTGAAAATCTCATTTATACTTATTTGAAGATTTCAAATAGACTTTTGAGCAAAATCAATTCAGAAGAAGTCTGTCCATTCGAATAAAACTTAATATGATAGCTACAAAAGGAAGAGGTGAAATTTGGTAATAAGAATTAACATCTTTAGTCCATACACATACCAAATTGTGAGCCCAATCATTCTAAGGGTTGACTTTCAGTCGGTCTGTACTTTTAGAAACATTTAAAAGCGATAACACAAAAATGGAATTATTTAAATACATCAGATTTAGTATGGAATTTTGTGGCTGCAAATGGGATGTTTGTTTTAATCGGACAAAATCGGACAAACATCTAAAACAAAAATTCACTTTTTGGATACTGTATGCAGTATCCGAACACTGCATATCAACTTTGGATACAGCATATCAAAGATGAATTGCCAAAAATTCACCAAGGGTGACTCGATAGATTTGATAAAATTCTCAAAGTCATGTCAAAGGTTAATATTTCGTAACTATTGTATGCCAATATTATGCAAAGTGATCTCTGGTATAACATCTTTATTGCAAAAAAGTTTCCCGGATACCTTTTCTACTGGTTCAAAAAAATGTTTAACATATTTTAATTTTCAAACACAGTAGCTAAGTTTGCAAGCCATCAAGGGCACAATCTTAATTGAAAATCTATTCTTCAGAATAAAATGAAGACTGCCATCACAAGGGTGTTGCTGGTTAAATTCCATTGGGTTATTCGTCTGAACCCTCCCTATGATATAAAAAAGAGGTTATTACCGAAAACACCTGCTACGTAGAAGTATTTTACATTTTCGTGCATTGCGTCACGGACAACATAGAGAGTTTGTGAGAGAGAAACAAGTTTTTAGGAATTCATACCCCAAATAGAACAATAAATCCAACAAAAGCGCACGCATCGGAGTCATTTTTTATGTCGGAAGAATATTATTCGTCAGTCTTTTTTGTTCTGCGCACCATTCGTACCTTTAACGACGTATGCGTTTATGCGTTGTGTAAGACAATAGCGGATTAATTTTATTGCGAGTCATTTGATTTAATAAGGGAATATGTGAAGCATGTTAAATATGGAAATAAAACACTTCATATTACATAAAAGCTTTCTCGTGATCTTCCTCAGAGGAAAGCTCTGGCGTGATCTATAAAAGTTTTGCTTTTGAGAAAATATAACAACTTTTTGTCTTCTCTAGGTTATATAAGGTGGATAACGTGATACACGACTGAAAGAATGAATAAAATCGAGAATCTTTCTTCTGTTGATTATTTATTAAGAAATTTCTTCGTATATCTTGCAGTCTTCCATATAAAGATGTCACTTAACAGATGTTGCAAAATGCGATGTAACCGTGTTTTCTTGAATGACATCTATTAAAGTCTTTTAAGAGCATGCACGAATTGTAATAATTTCTTTGCCTCTGCATTGTAGTATTTTCTTTGTTTTTTGATTTGATAATCTTGATATTACCTATGGATACAGTTAATTGGGTAAAGCAGGTTTTACCTTGAAATTTAAAAGTTTATCAAATTGATGATACAAAAATAGAGTTTTTCGCTAACAGTTTAAAAAGTTTAAAGGCGTTTCTGACTTCAAGTTCGAATTATTGTAGTTTGATGATATTTTCAGGTTGATTCGTCTATCTTTATTTTATTTTGAAAACGTGCTGTAAATAAAGCCGTGATAACGAGAAAGAAAATCCATTAATATCATCACAGTGTATATGCATACCAACTCAATAATTTAATCAATGAAAAATATTCTTATAAAATATATTTAAAAATCTTATAATTAAAAAAATTAATAAGGGAGCAATAAGTTTGGTATTACAGAAAATTTTATTTTATATTTTGAATTTTAAAAGTACTTAGCTTTAAAGTAAATTTGTTCAAAACAATAATTTGAAGCTTCTGAGGAAAACGTCAAAATGCTGATAATTTTTTCATAAAAAATTTGCAATTTTTGAAAAATTCAAATAAAAAAAAACTTTCTTATAACCAAGAAGTTATTTCGAGCCAAAATTGGTAGCTCACAAGAGAATTTTGAACGATTGTTTTAAAATGGACTGATATATTATTTTTAACTTTAATCGCGATAACTGACAAATAAATAAATAAATGTATTTCATATTATCATCCGACGATTATTTATTGTAAGCACTAATAAAAAATATAACTATTTTCCTTAATAATATAAAATTAACTATGCAATTAATTGCCACGAAATTTTATATTACTATTTCTTTTAAGCAACTTCAAGGGTTCAAGTAAAAAAATCTTTAAAAAATAACATGTTTGTACTGTTTGATAAAATAGAGTGATTTAAACTTCATCCAGTTGAAAGACTTTATCCGAAATTAAGCAAAGTACAGAATAATCAGATGTGTAATAAATTTTTTATCTATACAACTCGTTGTACATTTTGATTTTTTTCCCTCCCGATTCAATTAGAATTAAAATTTTGAAATGGGAAAAAATATTTAGGCTAAATTTTTTTTAACGAATGCCTTATTTCTATAGTTTTCAATATCCTTTTTATTTTAGCTTTCAACTAAATAAAAAAGTGAAAAATAAAAAAAAAATTGAAAATAATAATAATAAAATTTTTTAAGAGAAAATTTATTAATCTTCATTTTTTTAGCGTTAAGGCTGGTGACTATGTTAAAAATAATTTTTTTGGAAAGATATTTTGAATTTTTTTCAAATTTTAAATTCTTAATGTTTGAAAAGTTTCCTTTATAAAATCTTTCAAATTTTGTTCCTACATTTTGAAAAATTACACTGATTTTTATACTTGCATTTACTTATATTTAAATGCTATTTTCTCATATTATAATCTTTAATAGAATATTTTTTGCCAAAACCTTCATTAATTAAAATCTAAGGCATATTTTTTGTACAAATTTGGTAAAATAATTTCTGAACATGTCCTATAGTTCCTGAAATAAAGAATAAGTAATCTATTCTTTTAGAAACATTTTATAGTTGTTTTAGTGTTTCTTAATGTGAAAAAAATGAAAAATTATAGTTGTTCATCAGTAGAACCCCAATAGAACGGTTAAAAATATAACTTATTTTTTAGTTCAAGGACTAGAAAATATATTTATTAAATTTTCTACAAAATTTTAAGCAAATCCTTTGATATGCATTATATAGGATTCACACATAAAAAATTCTTATATGAATGCAAGTATTCGTATCCATTACTTATTTGCATTTTCAGTTTAAAGACTAGAAAATATATTTCTTAAACTTTCTGCAAAATTTTAAGAAAGTCCTTTGATAAGCATTAAATTGAATTCACACACAAAAAATTCTTTTATGAATGCAAGTATTCGTATCCATTACTTATGTGCCTTCGTATTTGCATTTTTAGTACAAAGACTAGAAAATAGATTTCTTAAATTATCTGCAAAATTTTAAGCAAATCCTTTGATGAGCATTATAATGGATTTACACATAAAAAATTCTTATATGAATGCAAGTATTCCCATCCGTATACTTATGTGCATTCATATTTTCATATTTGTATGTAGTCCAGTGGTATGTATGTATAAAATGAAAATATATTTAAGCAGTAGCTGAGGAGAAGACACCTTTGAATCTTTAGCTTCTATTTATTGCATGCCGGAGGCATAATTTATGTACAAGAATAAGGAGTAAGAAATACCTCAGTATACATCGTGTTCAAAATAGAGCGAAAATTTTCCTTTCAGTAATTTGAGAATGAGATTCCCTTAACAAATGTAGACTTAGGAAAAGGAAATATAGGTTATCATTAATAGAATGTTGCAAACATTAAGGATTTTTATCCCTTCTCTCGGAGCATGAGAGTCTACTGCGACATCAGTTTTATAAAGAGCGTGTTAAATTACGAAGTAGGAACTGAATCAGAAAATAAGAGAACATTTTAGAATGAAGTTAATATGAGCTAAAATGAGATATAAAGTTCGAAATTAATTAAAATTTAAATTAGATTGGGAGATATCATTAGTATAAGAAAATATATATTCGTTGTATATAATATATTAAAAGCCCACGAAATACAACAAACTAAAATCTATGATTAAAGATTCTTTTTTGTACAAGAAATTTTAAATTTCAAAAACATTCGGAATCTATAATTAATCATATTTAATTAACTATAGATAATTATTAAATTTATAGAATTAATTATAGATAGGTATTTATACATTTAATTATCGATTATAAAATCTTCAATAATCCATCAATACTGAGCGTTCTAAAAATTGAAGACAGAACGAAATAAACAAGTATTAGGATAACTTTCCAACCAGTTAACTCAAAATAAAGACCGACAGCTGATGCCAGTCTGGAGAAAACAAAACCCAACATCAGATGGAAACGAAAATGACATCCGGGCATCCAGGTCACGAATGTCGTGCGAGGGAAACGAAATTGAAATTCATTTGTTTTCCGGCATGAAAGGCATCTCTTCATTTTCGTTTTCGGGTATGGTGGGTTTCACTAGCACGCATCGAAACACGCGCGCCCGATGCAGATACTGTCCTTTCATTTTCCGCATTCATTCGCGCAGGCAGTAACAATGAAAGGACGCAACAGATGAGTATGCCATAAAACATCTCTCCGTAGCTATCTCGGGCTGCTGGTTCCAGCTTTGTGAATTAGAAAGATGGATAGATAGATGTCACAGAAAAAGAGATTTTAGAAACGAATAAGCCAAATTTACATAAAGATATTACAGAGCTTTGATTATCCAAGCTGACTGGGACCATGTCTACGGTTAATAGTGGCTGAATTTTTAGTCATGTCATCAATTTTACAATTAGTTTTTTTAAATTGCTTATAAATATACATAATTGCTTATAAATACATAGAGATATTACAGAGCTTTGATTATCCAAGCTGACTGGGACCATGTTTACGGTTAATAGTGGCTGAATTTTTAGTCATGTCATCAATTTTACAATTAGTTTTTTTAAATTGCTTATAAATACATAGAGATATTACAGAGCTTTTATTATCCAAGTTGACTGGGGACATGTCTACGGTTAATAGTGGCTGAATTTTTAGTCATGTCATCTTTTTTTACAATTAGTTTTTTTAAATTGCTTATAAATATATATAATTGCTTTGAAATACATAGAGATATTTCAGAGCTTTGATTATCCAAGCTGACTGGGAGCATATCTACAGTTAATAGTGGCTGTATTTTTAGTCATCTTTTTTACAATTAGTTTTTAAAATTGCTTATAAATATATAAGATTATAAATTGCTTATAAATAGCAATTATTAAGAATCCCTTTTCAGCCCAATATGGATTCTGAATGACATAAACAGATTGTGTAAGCTATTGTTACTTTTTCGTATATGTAATGTAGATAAAATATAGGAATCATCAAAAATTTTGAACTCGAAATTTTGACGAATTTCCATGTTTCAGATCTCTCTGAGTTCGAAAAACATGAAAATGTCCGTCCATCTGTTTGCCTGTGACAGACATAACTCAAAAATTCTTTAATCGTGACAAATGAAATTCGGTATATGGTCTTTGCAGTTTTCTGCCAAAGTTTGAATAAAATTTGTTCAGAGGAAGTCAATCTGTCCGGTTGTTTGAATATAAGTTAACACAATAATTGTAAAACGAAGATATTATTAAATTTAATGCACAGATTTAACATCTGTAGTATAGACACTTAATTTTCTGCCAAATCCAATTATGTATGGACAAGTCTATCTATTGAATTTGCAGAAACATGCAAAAGCGATAATTCAAAATCATAATGACTTAAATATTTTAAATATTGTATAGGAATTTTCAATTACAAGTGTAGTTTTGTATCAAATTTTTGTTTCTATCGGTTGAGAAAAACGTGCCTAAAACACAAATTCGATTTCTGGATACTAATAATGCATGCCAGAGATTAATCGCTAAATAACTCACCAAGAATGACACGATTGACTCAATAAAAATGATGTATTCACACCAAAGCTTAACAATTGTAGACTAATGCCATATAAGGTGTTCTCTTGCATGATAAATTGACTAGACAGCATACAAGAAAGTTTTGGAAAGATTACTTTAGCTGTTTTTTTCATGAAAGCTCATAGTGTTTAGATACGCCATCAGTGGTTCTTCATCTCTCATCACTTTCAATTATGAATAGAAATTTCAAAAACACCACTTCAATGTACATTCTTTAAGGAGAGCGAGCGCTCGAAAGGTTCCACCAATTCCATCTATAGCACATATTTCACCAATTTTTATTTCAAATGGTGCTTAGATATTCATAAATAGTCGCTCGCACTTCTCCCCTCTCTATTACTAAAAGAAATCGCAAAAATAAAGCTTCACTGAATTCCCGCTTATTTATTTAACATAATTTTTTGAATAACTTGGTATGCGATTTAATACGGCCAATAACAGTCCCGGACTAAGATATTCAGAGGCAAACTATCACGGATAGTAAGGCACATGTTTCCTGACCACGACATGTGTGTCTTTTTCCCCTCCAAAACTATTCCAAATTAATTAAAAATGTATTAATATTTTGCATTAGTACAATGCCTACTTTCTGTGAAATGATTAAATATTTATTCATACATTACTTGAAATTAAATTTTGAATCAAGAAAATAATTATAAATAAAAATTAATATGATAAACTTATTAGTCATTACTATTACCATCAGAAATTTTTTTATTCATTAATTCTACTAATTAAGTATACATTTATTAATCTTTAATCAATACAAGAATCAAAACTATAAATATCACAAAAGCAGTTAAGATAGCGATTTCATCTTTACTCACTGTTACATTATTATATTTAAAAATTTTATTTCAAAATACTTTAATTAACTTTATTATTAAATCTGTCTTTATTAAAAGCCATCTTTAATCTTTCTTAACGTTATTTTTATTATTAAATAAAAGATAAATTAAAAAAACCATTTCAATCACACCAATAATCAAGTGAAACTGCATATTTCCTCGAAATTTCTATATGAATAGGAGTAAGCTATAAAATAATTGTAAAGGATATTTTAATGCATAAAATTATTTATCCTATTTTCCCCTTCCTGCTTAATAAAATTGTATATCTGCTTTATGTTCAATAATTTAGCATCTGCATTTAATTATTTCTTTCTAATCATTAAAAACGGGACCATCTGAGTCAGTTTTTAATAAATTGAACACAGAATCAGAGAAAGCACGAGGATAATATTGGATTTTACAACGAGGATTAAAATGATTTTTTAAGAGTTAAAATTTCTAATGAATTTGAAATAATAATGATCATTAAAGTTATTATTTACAACCATTAAAGATGACACAATTATGTTAATTATAAAAAATAGAAATTAGCTATATTATTATTATTATGTGACGCTGTTTAAAGCAAAAATCAACATTTTAAAAATTAAATTTTAAACATTTTTAAAGTATCGTATCAATAAATAGCTATTTTTTTCTGTAAAAAATAAATAGTATATTATTAAAATTATTTTTTAATTTTTAATTAATTTGAAATTAAATAAATTAAATTAAAATAGCATCTAGAATTGAATCCAACTAGCAATCATAAGACGAGAACATTATCTTCCATGTTGAATCGATCCTATCCAAGAGAGAAAGCTTACAAATATGCTTATAATTCTAATATACCTTTACAAATGTGCCTTATTAATAACTTATGTCCAAAGTTTAAGGACTATTTTTTTGGTAAGGGCTGGCTACGGGACTAATATTATCATCTTAAAAGTATATTATTTATATACTAAGTTTTGATCCGATGTATTTCCTAATTCATCCTTTCCCTATTGTAATCTCTAATGCTTATTTCAATTTTTTTTTTTTAACAAATGCAGGAAAAAGTGGTTCTTTTTCGCATACAATACTATTTCAACGAAATTCATATTTTAACGAAATGTCATCTTTTAAAGCATTTTAGAGGCAATTTAAATAGTTATATATCTTAATTATATTATTAATTTAAAATTACAAAAAGTAATATTCTAATAAAAAATTTGATAATTATAGAAGGTTTGTTGCTTATAAATTGATACAAAGTGCATAATTTTCTTAAAAGGGCATTTACATTTCTTTTTTTGAATTTAAAATACAGTGATAGGTCAGTACATGAACTATAAATTATTTGCAAATTCTAAAATTACCAAACAATACCTACTGTCGTTTTACAAAATGTCTGAAACAAATTAAAAAGAATTTTTATCAGTACCGAAGACTAATGATAAGTTTTATGTACATAGGCTTTGCTAACACAATGAATAAAATGTTAGGGAAAATGAAAGATGAAATAAATAGCCCATGAATACCTGAATTTGATTACCCATTGTATGAAAATGAAATAAATCTGGTACCTCTATACTAGTTTTATGAGCGGGAAAGTAGAAGGCGTCTATAAAGTGCAGTGACACCTGAGGTAAAATTTTCTCTATGTTTGAAATAACAACGAAAAGCAAATCATCAGCTTTAGATACATCAGCAATGGTCATCTGCCATCCACCGCTTTTCCAATTCTAAAAAAGTTTCAAAAATACTGCTTTACCATACTTCCTTTAAAAGGAAAAAATGCAGTAAAATTCCCTGCCACAGACTCCGTACCGATTTTGCAAGTTTTTATTGCAGATTCTATACAATTTCTTCGTGATTTCTAGACAAATCGGCAATAACAGCTTGCTTTCCACATTTTTCAGTTTCGAGAGAAGTATTAAAAACTCTATTTTCGGGAATCGAAAAGAATTTATAGGATCTCCCATCTTCAACAACCTGTCAAATTTCGGAAATATTTATTTTATATGAAAACCTTTATGTCTGTTGTGTATTGTGGTGTCATTAGTGTCCGCCCGCCCCAACTGCCCTAAAAATTTGAAAGAAGTCACAAAATAAAACAAATAAAAAATTTTAAAAACTTTGGCAGAGCCTCAAGACTTAATAACAAAATTGATTTAGCAAACTTTGTTCATCAATTTGAAGACATTGCAAATCAATCATAATGATTTTTCTTCATTGCTCATTTAATTTAAATTTAAAATTAGAAATTTCTACTACAATAGCCAAGTCGAACACTAATACAGTCAATCGATCACTGAATTTTGATTCTTTGCACTCGGAAAAGTAAATTGACGTATAATTATTCACTTAATATTCGAATTTATTAATTGGTTCGAAAAATAAAAACATATATTTTTAAAACTGATTTTCACCGAACAATTAATTTACATCGTCTCACCATACTGTTATTTTCAAAAATTAAATTTAATTAAATAAATAAAAAAATCAAAATAATGGACCGTCTTGAATGACGCTTGAAAAAAGACAATCGGATGCAAGAGTTAACTAATTCCTTAACTGATAAATTTGCTTCTTTCTATTTAGACGATACAATCAATTTGAAATGCTTCTTATTATCATTTAAATCCATGCAAAACTACAAAGGATACTTGAGATACTGAAGCATTTTCTAGCAATTTCCGTCTTATAATTAATTACTTTGTTTTGGTAATTATACATTTCAGTATTAAAATTGTTGCCATTCGATGCAACATTCTGACACGACATTGTATATGATATTATTACAAGCACTACAATTATCACAAATTATTACAAGCACTACAATTATTACAAGCATTACAATTATCTCTACATTTCCTTCTAGATATAATTTTAATTTCGTGTTAACATAGGAAATTGTTTATTATTTTGATTTCAAAAATGATATATTTTTTCTCCCGTCCTGTTGCAATACATATTAATAAACATTGGGTAACTAATAACAGAAAAAAAGAAGCCCCACAAAGTTCGATTTTGTATTCTTTTTCTTAAAAAAACTATCACAAATCCTTGAAAAAAAAACACATAACTCCAATGACTTGTGAAAACAAAACAAAAACCACAACAAATTAAAACACAGAAAACGATTTCTCACGAATATAAACAATGATGATGTTGAAATGTTGCAGCGTGAAATAATGCTGTCTTCGTATAAAAGCAGCTGTCATTAGGGATGTAGAAACAACTAATTGGACGTGGAGGACGGAAAGAAAATACCTAATGATGTAATAATTTAAACTTTGACAGTCACAGTGTGACACTGAGAGCGAAAAACGACAATAAGCGTGGGAGTTATTTGCGCCTACAATAACACCAAATACAGTATGATGAACGTTGATGATATTAAATTCAAAAAACAGTAGCCGTGTCTTTAACGTTACTTGTGGTATATGAAGAGTCACAATTGCTTCAAATAATCTAAACCTTTCTTGTAAAAAAGAATAATGGGTGTAGTAGAGACGCATCTTTCCTTTCACACAAACTCAAAAGCACCGACAAATCCAATTTTCAGCATTTTTAGATATATAAAACAAGGCTAGTTTCAATTACTGTTTTAATTCCATTTCAAATTTAGTATTAGATTTTGGGAAATAACAGAGATTAAAGTTTTTTTAATCCGTGGGTATCAGTATAATTTATAAAAAAATTTCAGCCATGCGATTTTAGTATAGAGCCTTTTTATGAATTAAGCAGTATGAAATAAATACATTTCAATACTCTTTTAAGCAAGTGATATAAATTTTATTTTAATTCTTACTTAGGTCAACAAAGATAAATTTTATTTTCGTTACTTTTCAAAAAATAATAATCAAAAAAAGTATTGATTTTCGCAAAAATTGAGCTCGCATTCTTCACCCATAAGTGAAAAATACTGAAATCCTTGCCTTTTACCGATGGAGCTACTGCCTGTCGATTTAAATTTTCATTACAAACTGCTAAAACTCTATTTAAAGTATTAAAAATTGATTAAATTTAATTAATGAATTAATATTTGAAAAAAACTGTATTCACATCAAGTGTCATCCACTATAAGTTTTAAAAATGTATTTGAACTAGAGGGGATAAATTTAAAATATTTTATAAACGATTGAAAATTTGAACAAGATATTATCCAAAAATGAAATGGTATTTTTCTTTTATGTAACAGAAAGCGGCAATAAATTGAAAAATAATAAAAAATAATAAAAAGCAAAACTTATATTTAGAGTTATTTTAATTAAAGTTTAATACTATGAAACGTTTCAAGTACAACGTTGAAATCTTATGAAAATAATTGTTTTCTACAACTAGACCATTTTAAAATAACATTTTATCTAAATAGTCTTTTCCAAAATTCTTTCTCAAAATAAAATTTTAGCAATTGTATTTGTTGAGGAATACCAGACTGAAAAAAACATGTAATTTACAAAAAATCTTCAATATCTCAATTTTTTGTTATCAAAATAAATGTTTACAATCATCTTTCTGTTTCATAGAAATACTTAAAAACGTGCTTTCTAAAAAAGGTCATCCTTTATATGAAGCATATGATTTTAATTTTTTTCATCTAAAATATACAAAAACAGATTGAATTTTTGAGCAAAACGTCATATTTATTTAGAAAAAGAATATAAAGGTGGACTTGTTTTTTGCGTGTCACTGAAATAAATTTTTCAACATCATGCAAAAAATTACAGAAGGATCCATAAAAATAAAAATCAACTTTAAAAATTTATTTTGATATTTTAGATGATTACAGTTATTTATCTATACTTCGATTATACAATTGCAAAATCCTTTTCACATTTATGCTTATTTTGATGATATATTTAAAGTTAAAATGGCAAGTAAAAGCACATTAAGCACTTACACTATTTTAACTATTTAAATGAAAGTTTCATTTTAAACAAATAAAATTGACTTTTATACGAAAAAGAATTAAGCACAATTTTAGGTGATTGACAGGATTTAGAAATTTGACACAATTCGTGCAGTCAGATGTTGGTAACCCTATAAAAAACATTTGACAGCTGGTAGTATAGAGTTAATAAATATTGACCTTAACACGATGGAACAACGTGTTAACGTGAGATTTGAATTAAATATAAAACAAGAGTTTTTTTTAATTGCTGTATTTTTATTGAATCGTAAAATACATAGGATAGGATTATGTATGAAATAATACATAGTGCAAACAGCCTCCATAGTTTTTCTGGTGCATACGCACTCTTTTGCCGTAGTTTTCAATCGCCATGTTGCACAAATTTGGCTGAGTTTCGTTGATATAGTGTTGAATTTCCTCCGTCAATGCACGGGTGTTTGTGGGCTTGTTGGCATAAACTTTTGACTTCAAATAACCCCACAAAAAGAAACCCAATGGTGCTAAATCACACTTTCTAGGGGAAACCATTTCTCAAATTTTCAAGCTATACCCGTCAGGCTTGGCAGCGGCGACCTGGTAGTAAGATCTCCCTGCTTCTGGACCGAAGGGTTTTCAGGTTCGCGACCCGATTCCACCGAAGAACCGTCGTGTAAGGGGGTTAGTTACACATTAAATCAATCAGAACAAACGTCCTTCCACTGGTATGGAGAGGGAGTGCAAGCTCAGGTATCGTCCTCGTCATCTGACAGCGGTTCAAAATTACGAGGTCACTCCCTAATTACTCCGATTGTTACTTTAAAAGCGGAACGTTAATATAACTAAACCTAAACTCGTTAGACTTTCATTATTTTTGAAATATTGTTCAACAATGAAAAGATTAAAAAACTAAACTATCAGCTGCGAAAAGTTTTTTAATAAGTTACCAACACTTTACTGCAAGAATGGTAGCAAATTCAACTCTTGGGGACAGTCTTTACTTATCACTTAAAAGCGTGGAAACTAATTCCATTATAAAAGAGTCAAATAATGTTATTAAAATCAATTATTTTTCAACACTTTGCTTTCGACTTTAAATTTGAGAAACTTACAGAATAAATTTCTACAGAATGAAATTGAATTTTTAGAAGATTAGTTACTTTTTAAAGCGATTTAATTTCACAGAACAAATTCATTATAGACTCTATGATTAAAGCTTTTTAAAAAAGACTTTTCTATTATCTTATTCATAAGAATTTCATGCGAAAAGCTTAAATAATTATATAAAGAATCTTAAAACATTTTACCATTATGACGCCGTATATTTGTGCATTTCAGAACTCCTTGAGTTAGGGAAAAAAAATTGGAAATAAAGGCTGCACGTGCTTCAATTTGTTTAAATACATATATTCTCTGGTTCGAAAATTTAATGCGCCCGAAATAAGAAACAAAGCATGATAATTAGAACATTGTTTGTTTGTAGCATATTTTGTATTTACTCAGTCAAAAATAAAGTATTAGAACAGATATATTTAATTTTATTTTAAAATTTTAATATTATTTTGAAATTACACGTGGATTCTTTCAAATAATGGAAAAAGTGATTTCCAAATGTTGGTTGTTTTTGGATATCTATAATTTGTTAAAAATCTATAATTTGTAAAAGAAATTATATTAAAACAAGAGAAATAATGCGACTCAAGCGGACGTTTAGAATATATCTCAGATTTTAAGTTTAAAAAATCTGATTACAATGTGATTAAAAGATGTTTCTAACACATAATCTGAAAAATATTGAGTAGTTTGAGCCCCAAAACATAATTACCATAAAATAACAAATATAAAACCAGGATTTTAAAATCAAAAATTTCCTATTGAAGCATTAGAAGAGTATTTCATATTTAAGAATTAACAAAAAAAAAAAAAAAAAAAAAAAAAAAACGCATTCACACACAAGGCATTTTTCAATCAAAAATTCCACATTCCATTCAACAATAATGGATTGAAAGTTTCTCAGACGCCTTCAAAAAATATAGCTCAAATAGACAATCAATCTGCTTAAATATCGTCTGTTAGTTTATTTATTTCGTTTGGGAAACAATAATAATAAAAATAATATTATAATAATAAATCCATATTATAATAATTTTTAATCATTCCGTTGCAAATAAATTATTTATGCATTCAAGCTGGAAAAATGAAAAAATATTTATAATATATCAATGTTCCTTGTTAAAAATTCTATGTATGATTCTGCTATATTTAAAAGTAATTGATGTACTTGCATAGAATTAAATTCCCAGCTCTAAAACGGTTTTAATCGATTGTCTGTGGAATCGCAATTGTTATTGTTTGTTTATTATTATTTTTTTTATTAATAAGTACAGTAACAAATGGTATGTCATTCATTCATTAATGATGTATTCGCCAGTAATTTTCTTTATATGGTTAATATACGTTATGAATTTACAAATGATATTTATATTTAATTTAAATCAGTCACAAAGCAAATCTTTCATCACAATTACTTTTTAAAATCTCCTTCTGAAAATATCTTAGTTTCCTTTCATAATTAATTTAAAAAAATTCGAATCGAATTAAAAGAAATTTGAACTGCCATGCCTAAATATCGTATGGCTATTATAATACTATCTGCTATTATAATACAGATAGTATTACAATAGCATTTTAAGGTTCATGCGCCAATGATTGCTTTATATATTTTTTGAAAATTTTGCTGCTAATTATAAATCAGTTTACACAAAATTGTAATATCGTCACAACGTAAATGCAAATCTAATAACTAAAATAAAAAATATTTTGATGAAATTAAATTAAATATTAAAATCACAAATTTATTAAAAGTACAGATTAAAATGGTACAGAAATAAAATTCGAATTGCTACAAAACTTACTCTTTAAATTCTAAAGAAATACAGATATGTTGAAATTGTATGCTCTGAAATTATTAAAAGAAAACATTAAATTTAAGCAAAAAATTAATACAAATTTGACCCGGCCTCCTTTTAAAAAAACGCTTAAGTCATAACTGAAAATAATTTTATTTCATTAATTTTGGCTTCGCTATTTGTCTTCTCAGTTTTTTTTTTATTCGTGTGCAATTCAAAATACAGATAGTATGCAAGCTAACATATGTTGTAGGTTAAAAAGTTACTGTTAAGGAGTTGCTGACTCCTTTTTTAAGAGTATAATTTGTTGTAGTATAATTGGGAGTCTACGATTAGAGAATAAATTCTTATATCAAGTTTTAAATTTAGTTACAAGATAAAATTTATAAACATTTACAGATAAAATAGACAATTTAATAAAGAATTTGACGGATGATTCAGAAATTAGTAATTTATAAATTAATGCAAGAAATAATACATTTTAATTATCTATTTTTTATATTTTAAGATCTTATTTCTGCAACTAAATCTTTTATAAATAATAAGATTAGAATCCAATAAGAAATAAAATAAATCATATTTTTACATTAATTAAACATTTTATTTAAATTTTCGAAACAGAAAGTTATTCAAACGTTTTAAATGTGTTAATCATTTTTAATCCAGTACGATACACACAAACCCACGAAATTAAGGCATTTTTTTTTCTCACTTCATGTGCTACAAAGTTCACTCTGCAATTATGTGATTGGTGCTTTGAAATTCTATGTTAATCCATCCATTACGACATGTGTAATTATATACGTGACTGGATACAACCAAAAACATATTTAATAATCGGAAAAAAATTCCTGCACCAATGAATACAGTTGCTCATGCGTTTATAATTTTTGCAATTCGCTAACAAGCTGTCAGTATTCGTAAACCTGCTAAAACAGTGTTCTGTTAGAATGTATTGTGAAATATTCTTAGTGATCAGAGATTTCAACCGGGGTTTAATGCTAATATTCACGGTTTGCAGTTACTTTAAAATTCATTGAAAAATAAATTTATCCATAACATTTTTAAATATCAATAGTTTAAAATTATTAATCTAAATTTTGTATCTATAACATTTTTAAATATCAATAATTTTAAATGATTAATCTAAAGTTTGTATTTAATTTCATTCCTTTAGAAAAATTCTGTATTTTAAAATTCAACTTATTTATCAATTTTAATTAAACATGAAACTAATATGAGAACTCCGGAAAACTGAAAAAACAAGTATTAGATTTCTCATTCGATGAAATAATTAATTTAGCATTCATTATTTATCTTCTATTACTGTTGAAACAATGCGAAAAAAAAGCAATTACGTCATTGCCATCGATTATTCCTCTACTTTTATTTATTATCGTCTGAAACTTTTTCTTTTAACTCGTCTGTCAAAACAAAAATAAAACTACTACATCCGCATTATATATCCGGCATCTAAAAACTGAAATATCCTGGAATTTAATTTTATGACTGGCCATTTCCTTTCTAAAAGTGCTAAAAAAAAGGATAACTATTATTCAAATGCTGACTTACATTCGATATGAGGTCATCAAAATGCAGCGGCGAGGTTCTGGCATCTTTCAGTGGACATAGCCGGAAGTGAATGGAGCAAGTCCGGGGATAAGCGAATCGGGACATAGCAGATAGTCTCTAGGTGTTCGAATGTTGAATGCACTGGTCAGTCTGGGAAGGCCATTACAATAATATTATCGTGAGGCGCACGCGGCGCGAACGATTTCACCGGATGCCTTGGTGGTGGTTCGGACGCCGCCTACAACAGCGTGTACCGGGGAACGGGTTGCAACGTCAGGTAGCCAACTCGCCAATTGCACGCCAAGATGATCGTAATAACGGAGACTTGATTCTTGAGATGGAGTGTTTCGTTTTGTTTTCTTCTAATCTAAATCAAACGGCTTGAAAAGATTATGAAGATTCGTGTGGGAAAAAAACATTGATTATCAGTTCTGAAGGGCGTATTTCTTGATGTTTTTCTTTAGCACAGTTATTACTAGTGTTGAGAAAACAAATGCAATATTTCGCATACATTTTTGCTATCATATGAAACGTATTTCTTAATGTGGCTTTTAAAGAAAATCAAAGAATAATAAAAGTTTTTCATTTTAATATTTAATAATAATGCATTTCTTAAGTCATAAATGATGCCTTTGTTAGGTCATTTATAAAGTGACAGAGCAAGTGGAATTTAATATGTTGCTTCGAATTTACATTTTATCTATCATAATTAAGTTTTTTTTTGTCTTCTAATTGAAACATCCCATACTTTCTAAGATTTATTTTCAATGAAAATCCAAATCCTTGATTTTCCGAAAAAGTAACATTTCAGTTATGGTTATAAAATGGACAGGCAACATAGATGGATTATTAAAATAAGACTTTATACTTTAATATTACATGCTCTATTAGAGATTTGAAAGTCATTCTTTGATGACAAAACACTTGCTAAAAGAATCGGTTTTTGTCATTACATACTTGAAATAAATGTATTTTAGATTTATAAATTGTAACCGCAATGGTTTTTTCCGTTGTGGAAAAGTCAGAAACTTTCAGAACAAATTATTTGTAATAATGTTTCTTGTTTTTACTTATTTATTTATTTTTGTAATTCTTCATTCCATTTTAAATTTGATTATTTTTTAAATTCTTTTTTAAGACTAAATGCACTTTCAGTATTGAATAGGGAAAGTTAAAGATTCTAGGTCGAATCATTTGAAGTGCTGCCATACATACGAGTTTGGTAGCAATAATATTTATCGTCATGGGTAAAACGATTAATAAACAGCCTTGATTATATCAAATTTAATGCTAAATAATAAAAGGAAGAATAATTATTTATAATTAATTAGATTAGAAAATATTAGAGACTTTATCAAGTTTTAAGTCTTTTAAAACCATATTAAATCAAACTTTTTCTCTAAAAAAGATTATTCCGAAAGATTAATAAACCAATCTTTCAAGATGAAAAATAAAAAGCTACCTTATCAGATGGCAAATAGGGTCTTTCAACATAAAGCGATATTTGTTCGGAAGGTTAAGAAAATTGATTTTTATCACTAATCTGTATCTGTAATATTATCAAAAATTGAAGTCATTTCTTAATAAATTTCTTCAGCTTTAGCTAAAATTAAATTTTTTAAAAAAAATTCTTGAAATATCTTTAAAATAATTTTTTTTTCAAAATACTTCAAATGCCACATTAAAGTTCTTAATCTACACTGTTAATCATTCTTTCCATCGTTGCGGTGTTTGAATGAGATTTCTTATGAAGTTGCCGTATTTCGATTTTTATGAGAATTTATATCAGTTCTTTAACATTTTGCAACTTTAAATCCTTTTTTACCAACTCTAAATCAACTTCAATTTCCATTTTTCAAAATAAATCAAGGAGGCTTAACCCTAACAGATACCAATGAATACGGACAAAAAAATATTTTCAGAAAATTGTAAGCCGCTACAGATCTTTTAAGCAAATTCAAGACTTCAGTGCTGTTTCTCAAGGGGAAAAAGAGAGAACCTTTCCTTTATAAATATATACGTCAAAACAAAGTAATATTTTAAATGATTTTATGACCCCAAAAAAGTGTCCTTATTTCTAACAGTAAAGTCAAGACAACACAAATGATATGCACCAACCATAGAACAGCACGAGGAAATATATATTCGATGAGATGGCACTTATTTCATCAAACGTTCATTTCCTTGAGCTGTGCAGGGTGGCATTTATCACATGACTTTGGCGTCACATGACATGAGTTAGGATACAAAATAGAAATGTGCTATTTACATTTTAAAATAAATATATGTAGAAATTTAATTGCAAAAATTATCTTCTTAATTGGAATGAATATGGAAAACTTTCCCAACTCTCAATGTTTTTCAATTTCTAGTTTTTTTAAAAAAGAAAAAAAATTGTTGGATTTGGAAATAAAAGAAATTATTAATTTCAATAATCAAAGCTGTACTGAGAATCACTGGCTCATCTAAAGTTATCTGGCATTGTATAATTTATAGCTTTGAAAAAAAATCGCCAAATGGAAAACAAAGTTTTTTTTATTTGTTTGAATAAAGACAGGTGTTTGTTTGAACAATGTTTCCATTAGTTGCAAGCAATTTATAGCAACGTAATAAATGGTAGAGATATTATAGTGCATTAACTTGCATAGCAGAGAATTAAAGTATTTTCATAATTATTTTTTAACCATCCATGTGATATTTTTAATATAAATATACATTTATATACAATATAAACTATCGACAATCGTATTACATAAGCTACAACTTCATTTTCCTTCTGTTAAAATGAGAATATTAGCTACACAAAACATTTTTTTAGTCTGTCGAAAATTTTTTTTATCATAAATCCCTCAAAATTTTGTTGAGAGAAAAATTTTATTAAAACTTATAAATATACATATTATTTAAAATTTATTTATAAAAAATTAATTAAAATTTTTATAAACCTTACGTGTGATAATCGGAATGATTTAAAAGATAAATATAATGATTTAAATTACTAAAATATATCTATTAAATAGAAACGGAAAAACCAAAATAATCTTTTCTATATTCATTATGAGATTTTAATTGATAAAAAGTTAATTTTTAAATTAACTATCACGGGGCCTTCCGGATATTTCCTAATATCTGTAAGTAAAATTTAAAAGAAATTCTATGAGTAATTTGAACTTTTACAAAGTGTGAATTATTTTAATAACTTTTTATATGTATGAATAAAACATTTTGTATGAATTTCTGAAATTAAATTAAAGCTGTATTTTTAAACTATATGTAGTCATGTTAAAACACTTTCAAATATATTAAATGTTTATGATTTCGATTTAAGTAAAAAGAGATAAACATTGATACATTGTATGTATTACAGAGTGTGTTTTCTCTCAAATCTCTTTGTATATTTACAGAATAAGATACATTTCTTTTTATCAGCGCTCTCAAAATTGACACAAATCTATTCTTGGCACAAAGATAAATGCAGTACATTTCCGAGAATCCTGTTCGAGATCATCCGTGTGCCTTACTATGGGCTTAATTCCCTTTTATGGTAATTAAATGAGGATTAAGGCGTCTATTATCTATTAAAGACTTTTTTTCAAAACCGAAGAACAGTAATTTTTGATTCTTAAGAATAACAGTTTCATATCTGTGCAATCATTTATCAGTGAAAAATGAAATCAGTTTCAGCCAATTTTCTTAAGCTTTAGGTTTACGATTAACGTTAATGTTTTGTATGTTTCCTGCATTGAAATTGGGCATAACAGAATTTATGTTAAAATGTGAGCGATTTCTTACTTTTTCTCTAAAGAAATCTTGAAACATGCATGCAGTATATAAACATATATAAATTACTAGTACAGTGCCCTCTATTTTAACTGAACATATTAACCATTTCTATGATTCACCGAGCCGTGATTGGTTCGCGTTGAGATAAATAGTGGGCTTAGTACTCAGTAAGGAGTAAGAAAATGTTATAACAATAAATTCTAGATTTAAAAAAAAAACACTTTGTCTTCTGGTATTGGTGGGCAAACAAATGAGTTCATGGAACTTCTATCTATCAGGCTTTTTGGTTATCCGGCCAGTCATTCAGCTACATTAAGCCGGATACTTGGGAGTGTACTGTATCAAAATTCATTCATCTTCTATACCAGTGATGGGGAAACTACGGCCCGCGGGCCAAGTCCGGCGCGCGGAAAGGTTTAATCCGGCCCGTTTAAGAGTGCCCTCGTGAGAATGTTTGAACGCATTCTTACTTCATAATGTGACGACCCGCATAAAAACTACCTGCGGCGATATTCAAAACACAATAGTATTCTGGACAAATCCATCCGACCCAAACAGCTGACTCCTCTTCGCTCGAAACTTCCAACACTCTCGCATTTTCGATTAATTGTTCTGTTTTTCCAAAAGAATCGCAAAACTCCAATTCCCGAACAATCCTTGCAGGTAGGTATAAATACAAGAGAGGCCACCCTAAGATCAGTTAGCGACTTAGTCAGTCATCTGCAACGACCCGCTGTGATTCGAGTTAATAGAACTGAACTGTAATACTCTCCTGAAACAAACTTTTCATATAGTACCATAATTAGAATTTTATAAAAATTTAAGTCCAGATAATTTCCCAAATCTAATTACTCATGCCATGAAGATAATGACAATGTTCGGCTCATCTTATATATGCGAACAAATCTTTTCAACAATGAAGCTTAGGAAAACTTCTTTTAGAAACAGAATTACAGATGAGCACCTTTCATCAGTTTTAAGAATTTCTGCTTCGCAAATGGAACCGGACTATGATGAAATTTTGATAAAACAGTTTCAATTTCATTTTTCTCATGCAAAAAAATAAATAAATAAAGTGATAATACTTCACATCAAGAACTACACTAAATTCATTTTATATTTTGTGCTTATAATTTTCTTACCTTTTGCTTTTTTACTATTAAAATAATAAGTGTATGTAATAATATATGTATATGTTTATAGGACACAAATTTTTTAACTACTAAGCATTATTCTTTGGCCCGCTACGATCGTCTAGTTATTACAAATGGCCCGTCTTAAAAAGAGTTTCCCCACCACTGTTCTATACAGTGTTTTTTTTCAACTTTTACACTCTCTCTCTCTCTCTCACACACACACACACAACACACATGCTCTAGGTTTCATAAGTCAAATTCGATGTATTTTTGAATTATGTTCACATTCATAAGATGAAACCAAAAATAAACTTCCCATTTAAAGAGCGTATTCAAAATATGTTAGAAATAAAAAAAATGTTAAAAGCCATTCCTAACGTACTATCATGGTGCTAAGTTCTCTCTCCCCTCTTCCTGTCTCAAGAAGGAGAGGATGCTCGAAGATTACAATAAAATCAAATTCTTAGTCAAGCAAAATAAATATCATGATAATTATGACAAATATATATATTATAACAAAGTTATAATAAGATTATTATCTTAATGAACACTTCAACAAATTTTGAAATAGTTTCTCGGTGGTTTTCCTAATTTTAAGACTGTTTGATTGTAAATAATGAAATGCATTGAAGTGTGCATAAATATTATTCAAAATAAAAGTTAAACTATGCAAAGAAAAAAACAATTGAAACAATGCATTCTGTCAACTCAAATAAATTTGTTTCAAATGATTCTTAAAAGCTTTTTCTTCCTGGTTTCACTTTCGCAATATCACACTCACAAAAAAAAAATCCCTCTCGATCTTACAATGTATAAGAGTGTTTAATTGTTATTTTTAGACTTCAAAAGGATAAGTCCTAGAGCAAAATGAGTCAAATTTCGTAGAACACTCCAAGCTTAGTAACAAGTGTGTGAAGGCACATAACATGTATACTTCCTGGTAGAAAGTGGTCTGCAAAAATAATTCTTCAATACCGGTTACAAAGAGATTTCGTTGAAATACATACGGCAAAGTGAAAGGTTATTAAAAAAAAGATGTGGAACAAACTCATAAAAACTGAAAATGCGGACACCTGCAACCTCAAGTTAAGTTCGAAATGAAATGTGGCCTGTGTTTATTTTTAACTTGGAGAAACAAGTTTTTAGTATCATCAAGTTGCAATTAATAAAAGGAAATTATAACTCGCGATTGAAAACAAATAGCACTTATTTTGAAAAATAATACATAAACTTCCTATTTTTTCCCTAATGCTTTTTCATGTGGAATTTTCTAGAATTTGTATTGATATTTAATTCCGGATGTATTATTGTAAGATTAAAATGAATTTATTAACTGCTATGGTGCATTTAATGTGTGCATTTTACAATGGCTGCAATTTGTAATAAAAACTCAGTCATGTATTTAAAGACTTGAAATTTTTGTCACAAATATTAATTTTATTCTAATCCAGAAATTGAATTTTCTTGGAAGAATAGTAAAAAAATTAAAGAAATTTTTAAGAACCTAATTATTTTTTTAATAATGAGTAATCAAAAAAGCAAGTTGCCAGAAACTCGTTTAAAAGATTAATCCTATTGAAAAATAATGACTGAGAGTAAAAATGCTGAATTAAGGAATGATTGCTTCCGTCAAAAAAAAAAACCTTTGTGGCGTTGTTTAATCTATAATAGTTACCTTTAAATCTTATCCGACGTAAAATAAATCAAAATAATTTCTTTTAGCAAAAAAGAAACGTTCTATTCAGTTAAATAATTTTTCATTTCATAAACAATTATCACAGTTTTGGAAAATCAGTTTTCCTTGTAGATCTTGTAATGCTTCTTATTAGCCACCTTGACGACCGGCTGACTTACTTTTGATTAATGTATGCTTAAAATTTCAATTAAATATTTTAGACTACTTGGTTTAATGGCTTCCTCAGTAAAATACTGTTTACCTTACAAATTTCGAAAACTACCTTAAGAAAAATTAAAAATTACTAATACTGTCTTAGAAATCTGCCCTACTTATTGGGCATGACTATATACTCATACATGCACCCATTCATTTTCTAAATTTTCTGTTTTTAAACATTACAAGAAAGATAAATTGTTTTCAAAAATCGATGCACTTGAAAGCATGCACATCGGTGCTTGTTTCTGAAGTTAAACCTTAATTGTAAGTAACAAATTTTCATTTTATTTAAAGCAAGCTTTATTCTGAAACATATTTAACATTCAGCCGGATGTTCATATCTTTATCATCAACATTGGAAAATAAATCAGGATAAAACATTAGTAACAACAAATTAAATTATTTTGTGGTAAAATACTATTAAAATATTTTTAATTGATCGAAAATAGCAAAAAATATGACTAAAATTTAATATAGCAGGGTTATTTTTTGAATTTTATTATAATATAAAAGTTATATTTATGCAATTATAGTCTCGGTAATTAGAGTTAAAAAAATTCTTTATTTTTCAATTAATTAAATTTTCAGTAAAATTGCTCCGAGTTGCAAGTTTATATTACATAGCGGCTGTAGAATGCCAACACATACACATACATTCATCTTAATTCAGATAGAGATCGAAATGTTTGGCATAGTTGTTGATTTGCAATTTGCATCTTTTTTGTGCAATCATAATAAAGTTATAAATTTTGCTAAACATTACATATACATATATATATCTTGTAAGTTCAAATGCATTTATATATTTTGAATCATTTCGCTTATATATCAAACATTATAATTTTGAGAAATTCAGAAGAATATATTCGTTTTTGACGAGAACAACAACAAAGGAAGAAAAAAGAATTGTGTTTTATTTTCTGTTTATGCTTTTAAATCTCATACCTTTTTGAAAATACAAATTAAAAATACGATACAATATCACGATGCTTTTGAAAATTCAATACAATGCATGTATGCATTCAGGTTTCGTATAACTAATGCAATCTTGAATTCTTTTCACGGCATTATAACAGTAATTTTTTATTTTTATTTTCTGCTTGAATTTGTCACTATTTGTTTCATTTCTTGATAAACATTTTTCAGTGAATATTAGCGGAACTAAGCCTAAGACTTAAAATAGCTTTGATACGGCTTATTGCTTCAACAATTTATTAGGTATTTTGCTTTTTATGATTTGGTGTGATGTTTACGAATTTTTTTCTGGCGCTTTACGCTTGGTTAAAAAAAGGTGCTCCTTATAAACAAAGAAGGGAGTCAAATTTTTCAAACTGATCTGTGAAAGATTCTTAAAAGATTCTCATAAAAAACATGTATTCCTAAGAGTTTCAATGTAGCCGAAAGCAAACGATATTTTTTCACGCATATGGATGAATTTTTATTTTGTCATTCTTATTTAATATTTTTATTCAGTTGCTTATTATTCTTGTCTTAGAATGGAAACGCACAGAAATAGATTGCAAATAATTTAAGAAAATTTGTTTATGAAATCAAAAATGATTGATATTTCTCATTATTCCAAAATTGCTAAAAATAGAAATTTGCTGTTCTTTTTTTAGAAAATTTTAACATATTACAGAAAGGTTTAAAAAAATTTGGAATGAATATTTAAATCTAAAGAAAAAGTTACAAGGATGTATCGTAAAAACCTTTTTTTACCATAATTTTCTGTATAGTTCTAATTTATTATTCACATTGAGTTGCTTATTATCGTGCCAATAATGGTAACTTTCACTATAAAATAATGATAATAATAATTTTATCTGGTCATGCTTTTATTTTTTGCATTTATGATCACACATTATATTATATTTCAATACAATAATACAATGTGTGGTCATAAATTGTTACGTATGCGTGCTTCTTTGAACGCAATAGCTTGTCAGTGCCAATTTTTACTTCAATAATTCTTACTTTATGTGGCAACATCTTCAGAAAACAATAAAAAAATCACCATTCTATAATTTTAAAATTCAAATTAGATTTAAGAGTCATAGAATAATTAAATGAAAGTGCATCTAAAATTGTTTCATGTTAAAAAGTATTTGTAAATTATGTCATACTAATTCAATAAAACTATCAAATTTAGCTTCTTGGCTAGTACATGTTTCTTAAGATTGATTTTTAAAAAATTTTAATTATATTTTTAATAAAAAAATTAATTAAAATGTTAACGTCTTTCCTTAATAATTTTGAAGTATATTATTGCATAAAAACCAATTTCTCATTGTTTTAAAATTAAAAAAATAGTCTTATAATCATAAGAATTTCATAATCGCATATTTTTTTCTAGTTTTAATGAGTTTTTTAGAAATATTTTAAAAATATATTCTAAACAGCCTTTTTCATTCACATAGTAATTGCATTTAAGAGCAAGCTTGTTGACATTTTATTATTATTATTTTTTGGTAACTAACTATCACTACTATGTAATTAAGAGTTTACACAAAGATTGGAACATACAAGCCGTTTTTGAAGCTGAGCAAAAAAACTATTACGCTTACCTCCTGATTTCCAATTTCTTCCATTTCCTAAAGATACATCATTATAAAATGAAACGATGGTTTCGTCACTTTCGGATGTTTACAAGCACTCAGTTTTTAAATTATAGATTAAGAGAAGAATGAGAATTTCAGAAAGCAACTCACTGTCTCCAAATCCACAGCTATATGCATCAATAGCATCAACTTTATTATCCCGACAGATCATCCTTTTGTGGAAACAGATGTCAATATTTGATGCGTATTGTAGTCAAAATATGCGGATATTTCATAAAAAAAAATTTTTTTTCCGGCGGGTGATGTTTCCCATTACATTCAGAATTACACGTCTAATATTATCATAAATCATGACTTATTACTCCTAAATGTGCTACGTACGTATTATTATTTAAATATCAACATCATCAATTGTATGGTAATAAACTACCAATCAATTGTGGCAACAGCATACATTTATGACAAGCCATGTATTTTTAAGTATATTACTTAAAAAAAGGGAAGAGAGTATAACTAAAGGAAAGTGGTAAATATATATACACGATGATTGTAAATAAAGTAATGGAACATATCTGGAACACATTTTTTTATGAAACGTACAAGCGACATTACATTATAATTTTTTGCAATAGGGCAGAGGCACACACCTTTTGACATATGTCAGAAAGCAAGCCGTAGGATATCCTTAGCATGGTATTGTTTGTTAACGTTAGCAATGGTTCGCTCTACTTCTCGACTCAGAAATAGCAGGTCAGGAAATCGGATGCAAAGAAGAATCTCTTTCAATTCAGAAATTTCGGTTTATTTCAGGAAAGAGGTCGTAGTCACAAGAACTCATCTCAGGTGAGTATAGTGGCTGTTCCAATACCTACTAAGACCATTGTCGCAGAAAATATTGAGCATCCTGACAACGAGTATTGTAATAAGCAACTCGATAGGAAGATTGTCACACAATAAACGTGGACGTTTGCGCCGTTCAGGCGGCCTAGACGGTGTTTCAGAAATCGACAGTAATATTCTGAGTTGATAGTTTCTGCTTGGGACACAACCCAAGACTGTGTTCCTGAAAAAACTTCTGTGGACGTGGTGAACCTGTGTAAAGCTTTTCATTAGATTTATGATTTAATTCAGGATCTGCCACGTCCTCATCAATGACTACAATGCTCTACATCTCCGTCATTACTATGTTTGTCGAGGCGGATACGATCAACGCACACTGGTGCTGTTTATGTACGTCAGAGAATCGATGTGAAACCAGAAGAAAGGAATTTTCTTCACATTAAAGCTTTTCTTTAGTATTTTTACGTGGTTTAATGACTGATTCCAATTTAAACGGATAACTTCCAGTTAGTCGATCGACGGTCTGTGTAAAGGAGATGGATTAATATATTAACGTGATGTTAAGAAATGGATGGCCAAATAGCGTTGAAAATTCGAGTTGCATTAAATGTTCTGACATCATGCAATCGTAATAAAAAGTGACGTATGTTCGCCATAGACTATCATTGATTAATAAACTTTCATTTTCGCTACGGTAAACTTCGATTTTAATTCAAAACTATTGGTCACTTTTTGTAAACATGACTTGAAATCTTAAGAAATATCACCGTCCACTTCAATGCCATGATGCAATTGCCCCATCTACTAGCTGGACAGTTTTATGTACTCTACACATTGACAACAGTACTGCCTCACTACTCCGATGTCATATTTATGCATGCTTGATGTTCTGTGACTTTTTGAGATACTTTACTACTACTTTATTTACAATTCCCTTATTTATATATATATTTTTTAATAAATATGGGGTTGTAAATATAGTAATAGAGAAATAGAAACAAGTCAGAAAAAATTGTTCAATAATCTAAATGAGACGCAATTTCAATGTCATATTTATTTACTTTTGGTAGAAGCGTCCAAGCACATGTCAAACCGGACAAGAACGTCATACATTGATTGTTCATTAGGGCGTATGGTGACACAAGATTCCCAAAGCCCACTAACAGCAATGAAGCATGAAAAAGTCCAGCAGCTCTTACGAGATCTACAAACATTCTTTTTCCTACTCAAGAAATGTTGTTGGAAGCGAGTTATGGCTGCTGCTGCCAGATGTTTTCTCTATGCTTGCTAAAACAACTAACTTTGACTAAGCTTTTATGACATTCTTGTTTAATTTAAAGAAAAATCAATGCTTTTTTCTTCTTTTGATAAGTTTATATTCATTTTAAAATATCTCTAAATTTTTTGCAGTGTATATTTTAAATATTTTCAGATAATTTGGATAGCAAAAGATCAACATTTTATCGGATACGATGATATTGTCTACGAGCATGTAACTCGAGCCTTGACTTCAAGCGTGGCATTTCTTGAAGATAAAATTCTCAGCATAATACTGAATTACAATCATAGCTAACTTGGAAAAAGTTTAAGCATTTTTTAAAATATTTACTACTAACTGAAGACAATTTTCAGATTTTGATTTGATTTATTAAATTATTTTCCACTTGAAATTATTCTAAATTTCAGGGTAAATTCTCAAATATTTTTATCATCTCAAATCATAAGAATGTTATTTGAATTAGATCCCTTCTATTTAGTCTTAAGTATAGATATTTTTCTCATTTAGAAACAGACAAGAGGTAACGTAATTTTAAAATGCTGGTTAGTCTACATATATGGGGTTCTTACAAAAGTGGAATAAGTTTTGCTCTTAAACATACATTTCTAATTACAAAGTTTAATTATTATGAGTAAAAATTTTATGAAAACTCTTAGATTTTTATAGAGGTTGATTGTAAAAAGATGAAACAATTTAATTTTTATAGCATCTCCCCCGTGACATGATGTAAACTTGTCAATCAATTTTTTTCCTTGAATTCTATGCACACATAAAATTTAAAATTTCCATCTACAAAATTCACATAGATATGTTGTATTTTAAAAATTAAGATGAATATTCATAAATTTAAATGAAAACATTTATTCAGAAATACAAATTTGAATTTTTATTTGTTTGAATTCAATTATTGTATTCAAATTTAATCAAACAATTATTTACATTATGCGAATTGTAAACATTTGTCCAAAAGTGTATTATTCATCGATCATAGCTTCAAAGAAATATGTTATCTATACGTAATACGTTAACTTATATTAGTCGACAGCTGCAACACCGACTTATAAAGTAAGAAAGATTAAGAAATTGAGCATTTAAGATATGGCAGATAAGTACAGGAATATCATATATATCGTTATTAAACAACATCACAAAATGCGCAATAAGAATTTACTTGAGATCAAAACTCCGAACAGCAAATTAACTCGACTATTGGCTTCAGCTTTGTCTCTCGATTTTTATGGTCTCCGTGATAGAGTAACGAAACTTTTAGAAGGATATCGTGTTTTTGCTCCTCATTGCGATATCTTCAAACTTCTATAAGTTTTGGACGCCCTCAAGTTTTTCGCCGAAGCCATTGAGACGCCAAATAGCCTCCAATTTTGTCATCAAGGCCATTAGCCTCCATTTAGTACCCTTTGAAATATTTGTAAATCTCTCATCCTTACAATAGAGTAAATGCGCACGAAAGTAGCATACAAAATGGTAACAATATTTGAGATGATCTTATGATAATGGTATTTTTTTCTTAAAATATATAATTATATACATATGCTTTAATTTTTAATAATCTTTTCAATTTTATAGATTATATTTATTTGATTGCGGCTTACAGATAAAAAAGACATGGTCAAAGGGAAAATAACAAAGTATGACTTGTATACGTGTCTTAGAAATGTATATGTAATATTTTTGCCGTGGTCGAAAAGGAGAAACTTTTGAAACTTTTAACTTCGATTTATTTCACTACGGGAACATAGTTAGGAAAGAGACGATGATAAACTAACATCGGTTGCCATCCCATCTAAGAGCAAAAATGATAGAATTTTTTTCTTTCAATGATTTTACTATGAGAATTTGAAAGGGAGGGATTTCTTTGACATATATAGACTTAAGAAAGGAAATCTTAGGAATATTTTTAAATGATATTGTAAGCATTGATGATTTTTACGTCTTCTCTTGGAGGTGAGAAAATGTTTGTCTTCATCATAAAAAGTGCTCAATTGAGAAAATGCTATGTCATAAAAAAATGGAAATCCCATCCGGAAATAATAGAAGATTTTTAGAATGAAGCTAACAGAATCTAAATTAATATACAAATTAGGAAGTTAACGAAAATTTAAAAATATCATTACATATATAAATCAGTTTAGGTTTTGCAATTTAATGATATACCTAGGGGGAAATACATTAAACTGATGAAAAATGTAATGCTTGTTTAGATTTGAACAAATACTTAATCAAGCCATCTATCTATTTGATTTAACTAAAAATATCACGTAAATTAGAGAGAAATATTGAATAATATTGCATCTGAGAAGGTTACATAAGAACATTATGTCTAAAGAAGGAAATCAAACTTTAAGAATAATTCTCGAGAGAATTTTAAAAAAACATAATAAAGTTTATAAATAAATGCTATAATTTTTTTGCCATACGAAGCCAAATTTAACAACCATATTAGTCCATACACTTTTGAGCTTGTTATTACCTTGTTGCTTTTTATTTTGTTTTATTCGTTACATTAAGTCACTCATCCACGTAACACTCAGAGAGAGAGGGAGAGAACGAATAATAAAAACCGACATGTACCAGGAAATGAAAACACGGTTGCTCTTTTCAAGGTCTTCCTCTGTTCACTTTGATAGCCCTTATTCAATGCGGTTATGGATTACATACAATTCTCTAAACTAACACCTAAACCCTTTCTAATTGCAGACGAGTTTGTCTCGCTCAGTTCTAGTTTCTTTTTCTTTTTCACAAGGGTATATTTTCTCAGAGTGGAAGGAAATAAGGCTATTTCTTCTGTTATAATTGTGTTGGATCTTTCGTAATAAGAGTTACGTTATAATTAAAAATATTATTGCGATTAATTTTTAATTGTTTCTCTGTTTTTAAGTTAACGCTAAAGGTATTATTACATTGTATCATTCTTTTTATTATTAAAATAAAGGTATTATTTTTTCGACTTCTTCTCAACAATTCTCAAGTATCGTTTTAATGATTGGAAATATATATCAATTATAATATTTTCATTTTTATTTTTGCCTAAAACGATGTTTTTGTTTAAATGCATGATTTTTTTATTACAATTGTTACCACAGTTTTCTTGCAATACAAGTTAAAGAATTTATAGCTTTATTCACTTTTTATTTACTGGGTAATTTTTATCACTTATTCGTTTTGTCTTAACTTTCATATCCATAGGACGAAACTGAATCAAGTTGTTTCTGACGATAGCGTTTTCAACTGACAATCCGTTTCTCAAATATCAAAAGCGTCAATTACATTTATTTTTTCTTTTATCTTTAGCAGCATATATGCCTGCAATATGATTGGTATTGTTCATCAAATGTCCAACTCCATGCAAAAAGTAAACTATAAAGTTAAAATATTAAGCACTAAGCTAATCTCCGATGTGAATTGTAAATTCCTTTTTTTTATACTGAAACAACGGTATGACAATCTTACAAATTGAAATCTGATTCTGAAAGTATTATCTAAAAAAATCGATATAATCTGTGTGTATTGGAGTAAAATTACTATGCAATACTGCATTCGTGACTTTTTTACAAGATATTAACAACCTCCTCCCAAGTGTAAATCTTGGATTATATACATATTGTTGGGAATAAGTCAAAATTATCCTATTTATATCGGCAGCATCCGCAAGCGGGTTCAAATTTTTCGAATCCAGCTAATTCGATGCAGTCGCACAAGAACAGAAATTTAAAACGATATGCAAATAAGATGACTCTTATTTGCATATCATTGAAGAAGAGGAATTTTTGTTTTATCACCGTAAGTATAAACAAAAAATGAAATGTTAGGTAAAAAAAAAAAAGATCGACTGAACTTTTAAGATGTTGTCGTTGTGTGTATTTCAAGCAGATGTGCGTCATTCGATAAGTATGTTTTACTTTTCGTTCTGGTTACAAGATGAACTACGTTTAAATAAATTTAAAGTTATTCTCTAATCGTTATTGCGTGGTTCTCTTTTTTAATAGATAAATGCAATTTACTAATTAGGCCAAATTTATCTCAAAGACATATTTTATTTTTGCAATGCACAAAGCATCTAAAAAGAAATTAAAATAACCTGTGTCGGAACAATGCTATAAAAAATTATCAAATGGATAAACTTTTGAAAAAAAATGAAGACAAATTTTTACTTTAAATAACTCAAAATTTTCAATTATGATGCTCTGAACTGTATTTCAGAAAACTGCCAACGTATATTCTTTACATGAGTGACTTCTAACAAAAGAAAACGAGTATATATCAAACCAGATGGAATTTTCTTGCAGACCAGAATACAAGTTATAAAAAGGAGAGAGAAGGAAATAAATAAGTAAAGATAAATAAAAGTTCATGGTGTGAATGTAGTTTTGAAACGACGCATAATGTGGTCAAATATCAAATATGAGTTGCAAAACTCATTGTTGCCAAGAAATTCAAAGTGAGGAAAAAGCGAAAAATTTTCTCTCTCCTTTTTATTGTTTCATTTTCTGCATTCTCCATTCATTTTTATTTATTTATTTTTAGTTTGGAAAAATATCATTGAAAAAAATAACTAAAATGAATTAAAAGTTTGAAACAAGATCTCAAGATAAGATGCAGCTTTTGCCAACCCAATGGAGCAAAATCCCACTGATTTTAATCTTAAAAAAATTTAACTTTTCAATATTCGGATGAAATCTGGGTTTAGTTCAGTTTAATTACATTAACGCCCCTTTTAAAGCAACACTAGGACTATTTGGGGACGGACCTCGTAATTTTGAACCACGGTCAGATGACGAGTACGACATCTGAACTGGCACCCCCTCTGTCAGCCAGGTAATCATCAACTACCCTAGAAATCAAGAATGGCATTTTAAAATTAATTTTACTCCCTTCTAATGATAAAATCATAAAAATCAATCAAAATATCTTTGTCCTTCTTAGAAACATATAATTAAAAGCCCAAAATATAATTGCTCTTGTAATGTTAAAATCACAGAAAGGGTAAATAAAGACGTTTTTCTTTTTTTGCAAAATTATAGTTTGAAATTTATATGCAATTAAGCGGTCATAAGTTTTTAAACTTTCATTGAAAATTCAAGATGAAAACAAATGCCAAACGTAAATGCTTATTATTATGAAGATGATATGTCTTATATGGTTTCTTCTATTAATTATTTTTTAGGTAGGATTTCAATAATTTTATGGCAAAGTTTTCTCTCACTTTCAGCTAAGGAAATATACTTTAAATGTTTAAATATATTTCTTAATTTAATGTATAGAATATCGCATTAATAATGCTTACAATATTTATCATGTATAAAATAATTTAATTTATAAAATATATATCATCCCAGTACCCCTTTCTTTTAAGCGTTTTACTTGTCACATTAATAAGATGAGTTTTTTTCTTTCCTTTCGGTTACATAATAATTGAAATTTCAGATGTTTTACAAAATGACTACTAGATGGCAGCACGGCAGAATGATCTTGCCCGAAAAAAAATATATAAACTTCTCTCATCTGATAAGGGTTAAAAACACAAAGCGTAGATGTATAAGACAGAAATTTCAATAAAAGTTTACGCTTAAAAGTGTTCATTTTATTAAATAATTTCCTGCAATAAATATTTCCTCTATTTTTCAGGAAACTATTCATTTACTATTTGTATTACAATAAGCAATAAGCAATAGAAATAAAATGTCTAAAAAGTAAAAAGCTCAACAAAAATATTAAAGACTGAAACAAATTTTACAAAAAGTATTGGAATGGATTGAAATTGAATTATAGTATAATATGGTGGAGCTCGAATGCAAAAATTTATATCAGAATTATTTTAATACTATCATATGGCTTTGATATTTAAGGACTTGAACATCCCAAGATTAAATGCTTCTGCAATTATATTTCAACTTTTTCATTAGATATTTTATGGTCTTTTTTATATAATTTGGCATTTTATTTGTATCTAATAATAAATAAAATAATTCTGATTGGACGAAATCTTAAAAAATAATTTTTTTTAGTTGCTGCCAATTTGAAAAAGGCTAAATAGCATTGATTAAGAATAAGAGAATACATTTTGTTGCCATTGATCTGATAGACTGAGTATAATAGCTTAGTATATATAAAGTATATATAAGCAGGTTATGATTCTTATTTTGCATTTTAACGTTTAGAAAACTATTTGTCTTATTTTAAAAATTAAAGCACATAGTTCGATTTTATTGTGAATTTTCTTAGACATAAAAAACATTTTCTGCATGAGAATTAGTTTTTGGTACTATTCTCAAAGGCTTTTCATTTATTTATGACTAGCCGCCTTTGGCGACCAGCTGGTTCGCCATGAGTAATGCGTTCTAAAATTTTCAATTAAATCACATATTCATTAGCCTAGAAGTAATTCCGGGAGTTGATTGGCCTGAAAGCAATATTTTCTTTAAGATGATGGACGAAAAGTTCTAAAAGAACACCTTTTCCTAAGAATATTCTTTAATTTTATAAATCAATCAGTTTTAACTATCGGTTATGCTTCCAAAATATTAAAAATGTTTTTTTTTAGATAATGTTGCCAAAATATGAAATATGTTTTTTTTTTTTTTTTTGCAAAGAAAGCGTTGCACATTTTATATTTCTTTTATTTTATCCTGTCACGTGCTGACAGCTGCATTTCTGTAGATTTATTTTGCGATGATAATTTTTTTTTTATTTGAACTTCCGGCATTCTTTTATTTTATCCAGTCACGTGATAAAAACATGGTTAAAATATTTCTTTAAAAATTCGTTAAAAATAGAAACTTACGTTATAAATTAAAAAAACTGATACCGTTAGAAAGCTAATTTTTTTATCTTTAAATTGATGTAAAAATCATGTTTGTGCAATAATATTTTCGGAAGTTATAACGGAAAAACGTCGAAATTTCGCTTAAATTTTAATTAATTCAAATTCTAATTAAAAATTCGAAAAAAGGGCTCCGAGGTGCACATTCCGAACCTCCAAGGTATGCATGTACCAAATTTGGTAGCTGTAGGTCCAACGGTCTGGCCTGTAGAGCGCCAACACACACACACACACGCACACACACACACACATTGAGCTTTATTATAAGTATAGATATAAATTATTATTGCTATTTGGAAACATCCCATTAGCTATATTGATACAAAGACTAAGTCAATAAATTAGGTTTCAGTACATAGGATTTTTTAAGCCGTCTTCTGAGATCACAATTGTTTATGTTAAAACGTATTGTTTATTTAAAATTTAAGTTAAAAGCAAACATCAGAGACGTAGTTATATCATGGATACGCATCTCTTCAATATTTTTCAAGTTAAAAAAAATATCAGAGACATCGTGATATCATGGATACGCTTCTCTTTTATAAAGTTAAAAGAAAACATTCAGCACATCATGATATCATGAATATGCACCCCTTCTAAATCTTTCTCTTTTATAAACCCAACTTTATAAATCCAGTCATTTCACTTTGGTCAATTTAATGTATTAGTTATTGAAATTGGAAAATAAAAATTTCAAACAAATTACATGAGATATTATATATAAATAATCAAATTACAAACAAAAATTACATAAGATATTATATATAAATCATTAAATATTGCGTTTCTTACATAAAATATGGTATTGTGAATCATAAATGTGTTACCGTCTCCTTTATCTGTATAGAGTTTTATGAATATTTAAATTCAACAAAGAAGGTTGAATTATTATTTTGTGGGAATGGTGGGAATAAGATTATAAGAAACAATTTGAAGTAAATAAAGAGTTTAATGAAATTTTATGGGAAATCTTATTATCAAAAACGAATAACGTAAAGTATAGCAGTATAAAAAATTATTCATCAGTGAATCATTTGCAACTGAATATATAATTTCGTGTTTGATAATCAGTTATTTTATCTGTTTCTTTATTTTTTTGAACCTTGATTTCAAATCCTAAAAATGAGTCTCACTCCACTCACCTTATGGCTCTCATCATGATGGTTCTGATAATCTGGTCTGTCAGTATGCAAAAAAACTCCCTCATCACACACGACGAGGAATTTGTGTCGTCGGTCCCCAAACAGGCCATCGATGCGTCGTCGGGCAATTTTTTCATCCATGGTTAGCTCCCCTTAATAGACACTAATGAAGTTCGTCGTCTCTGATTTCAGCAACTCTCGAATTTCCAAATGCAAAACACAGCGTTTCATTCAGAGTGCTGGAATCAACACGTGGGCAAATCGGGTGGAGGGCAACAAGTGTGTTGCCAAACACGCGACAGGGAAAGGGTCCAAATTGTGGATTTTAAAATCGTGATTGAATTCCATATTAAACGTTTCCGCTTGGACTGATGCGTTGATTTATATATTTGAAAGCATTTACAATAAAATTTCCTCTACATTCAATTTATATATTTTTTGTAAAATTGTAATGTATTTTATGATGTCTTTGTAAATAAATTTTATGATAAAAAATCTTTTAATTTTTGTTACTTGATATATATATATATACATTAATAAAAGATGCGAGAAATCAAACATAAATTTTGCCATTTAACAAACACAAATACTGGTTTCTTGAATTTGTGTTAGCTGTAAAATGTAACAAAGACAATTTTAATGATTATATATAAACAAATTCTAAATTTAATATTATTAAAATCCATCTATTTACGACACATCAAATGTTATTATGAATCATTAAAGAGGAGGGGAAATGCCACATTATGTTCACAATAACATTAAGAAAAAGAAATATTTGAAGTCTGTAAAAATAGAGTTGAGAATAAACAAATTGGATTTCAATTATTGCTACAGCTAAAATAATTGGGATACTTCTCTTCAAGTCAGAATAAAATTATTTTAAAAGAATATTTACTTTTGTAAAAACAGTCAAACTGAAAAACAATTAAAGGAGGCATTCTTTAACAGTGTGAAGGTCAATTTCAGTGATCAAAAAAGATATAAATTTTTAAAGTTGCAAAAGATGAGGGAAGAACGTTGTTCAAATCAAACAGATGTTTAATATTTAAGAAAACACGTAATCATAGAAATTCAATTTCTGTTTTATTAAATTGTCTTTATTTCCGGTTTAATTCTTTTTCATGTGCAATTTTTTTCTGAATTATTGATAAACGAGTGAAAAAAACAACACCTGAAATTTAATTTGAGATGAACAAAAATTTTATATTACAAATTAAATTCTAAAAATGTATCCTGAAAATATTCTTTCTCAGAATCTAAGGAATATTTGTTGCGAAATATACGTAATAATTCTGCTGGCATATTAACAAACAAACAAATAATCTTGTTTACAAGTATATACATATGTAAGATTAATATATCAAATTAGTTGGAACCTAGCCGAGTTGCGGCTGCAAAAGAAATAATTTTAGAAAAATTGTTTAAAATTTCAAATAATTATTCTGTTTAGCTATGAATTATTTTAAAAAATGAAATTTATTTTCTTGTAGACATAAAAAATATTTTATTTATTTATTTTTACTTTAGATATAATAATTGTACTATGCCTATAACTTTCGGACAAGTGCAAACAATGAGTTGGCAAAGTCTTATTATCATCGGATGAACGGTACGACAGTACATAAAATGCGAGCAAACTCTATATATATTAGATTGTCGTTTTTCAATAGCATACACAACTAATTTTATTAAACTTTAAAATACTTTTTTTTTTGTTTTGAAATATTATCGGGATCTTTACAAGAATTTAAT
Source organism: Argiope trifasciata (assembly GCA_026543055.1). NCBI lineage: Eukaryota > Metazoa > Arthropoda > Arachnida > Araneae > Araneidae > Argiope > Argiope trifasciata. The sequence goes on along the minus strand of JAPMOQ010023314.1, from coordinate 6,313,027 downwards.
TCCAAAGTAAAATAAAAGCATTCATATATCGAAATTTTTAATTTAAATCAACAATTCAATTTTCAAAAAATTTAGTTATGAAGATCATTTCATTCTCTTTGACATTCTAGTTTTCATTTCTCTTACATAGTTCTACTTGAATTGAACAAGATATTTAAGTTATGAACTGCATCAAAATTTGTTTCAACCAAAACTGTTTCCATACTTTCCCAACTGCAACTTAATTTTGCGCGAGTCCCCTCTTTCTGGAAGATTCGCGGTCAAAGTGAAGGCTGCAGTGAAAGTGGGTGAAGCCGCGACCAGAAGATTTCTCCTTTTCTGGGCATGAGAACCAAATCGGACCAATTCTTCCGGTTGGATGGGTAGGGTCCGCTTTTTTCGACACTTTTCTCATTTTATTCTGTGTCATGAATGAAACCCTTCTCCTCTCACTCGAATGCTGACTCATTCAACTGAATGCAGTAGGTAGATAAAATTGAAAAACAGTTGTAGCATTTCCATCTTTAAGGTATCCGACTACGTTCGAAGGAAAAACTTCGAAAAATTGGATTTTTTTAGAAACTGTTTATGTTTTTTAGATGTATTGTCAATAATAAAAACTATAAATACAAAAATATTATTTAAAAACATAATGTACTTTCAGAAATAGGAAAATGTGTAGTAAATTTCAATGAAATTGAACCAAAATGGTTAGCATTCTACACAAAATTGTAATACAATAAACGTATTTTTCTTTGTACACAAGTTATAGAATAGAATAATGAATGAAATGAACCAAAATCCAACAAATATCTCGAGATTCAAAAAAGTTATGAATAAAAATATACGTATATACGCATTTTTTCAATAAATTTACAACTTAATTCTTCTAAAAACACCTATAAATGAAAAAGTATTCCGCTAACAATAAAACTTTTGGTTCATTTCATTGCCTCTATTATTTAAAACACTCGATGAAATTTTTACGTAAATACCTCGATTAGATTTCAGGATATCATGTTAACGGTGGATAATTTTGATGAAAATAAAAATGGGAGTGAAAAACAAATTTTAAATGAAAAATATATTTTGCTGAAAATTCCTCTGGATAATAGGTTAGACCTTCCTTTTCTAAGGAAAAACAAACTGTTTTGGAAAGAGAAAAGTCTGAATGACAAGAAATAGCACTTTTTTTAAAAAATCGCCATTGTGATCCAGTGTTTTTAACGTAGTCGGATACCTTAAATTCAGACCTGTGATTCGAATGTACTGAATAAACAACGATAATTTGTTATCATATGTTGATTTAAAAAAACATTTTTTCTTTCCCCTTTTTTTGAAATATATGAAAATAAAATCTTGTAATTGTTAAAAAAAATTTAATTCGGAGGTTTTGATAAATTTCTGCATTTTAGACTACTCAGAGTCAGAAAGCTCCTTTAAAAAGTTACTTCTAAATCCGTCTGTCACGATAAAGTGCTTTGAGCGAAATGGATAAAATGTTGTATATGGTCTTTTTGAACAATGATGTTCAGACAGATTTTGTCAATCTCTTTGGCCGATTTCAATACAGTTCAATTATATTAACTCGCCTTTTAAAAGCAACTTTAGGGTGGACTTCGTAATTTTGAGCTATCGTCCAACACCTGAGCAGGCATCTCCCTCTCCGAATTCCGCACCCCATCAAAGAAAGTATGTTTGGCTCGGACGGATTTAACGTTGATCAGATCCACTTAAATGACCATTTTTTGTAGAAATCCGGTCTCAAACCTGAAGCCCTCCACTTTTGAAGCCGAAATTTTACCACCAGTCTATCACGGGTTTAAGTCGAATGTCAAGGTGAAAAAACTTAAAACCATAAGGGAAAAAGCTAGATGGGTGGAATTTGATGCACAGATGGAACATATGTAATTACTGTCAGAATCGATTACTTCGACCGCTTTGACGCAAACATGACTGGAACACCGTGACAACACTGGTGAAAAATATCATTGAGACGGCCTAATAACCACCAACGGCTACGTACAAGCCTTATACTTTGAAGCTTCGGCTGAGGTAGATGATTTCTCATAATTTTTTTTTAACTTTTCGCTTAAGAAATATACAGGATATTGCAATCGTCAAAAAACTCGACTCTGAAATTTTAATCAAAAATCTCGTTATAAACAATCTTGAAATCGAAAAAAGCAAATTTTAGAACTATTTTTTTTTTTGATGCTCAGTTTCTCAGCACAGTAACTCATAGACGGGGTAAGCAGAATATAAGAATTTCGTTACATGATCTTGATAGCAAAATTACTGTTCCAACCGAATAATGGAAGAAATTAGTTGAAGAGAAATCTGTCTATTTCTTCATTCGCGAATTGAACTTGATTCAGAAATACACCTTGCTGAACAAATAACATTTGGAAGACGATTGTATCACAAAAATTATAGACTTTTGTCGAATATTGGGCCAAATCCCTCAATTAGTAGTTTGTTATTTTTTTATATAATGTAAATGCGACAAATAAAGCAGAAGTAAGCTAGATATATGAATTTTGGTTTGTGGTCGTGCCGACAAAATTATAGATAACTACTCAAGTTAGACAATGGGATTAGTTCTAAATTGTACATTTGATTCTCATCATTCTTTAAGATGAAGTGAAATACAAAACGAGAGTAGTGAGAAGAATATATTTACAGTGGTTCTAACATTTTCAAGTATATTTGAATGTACTATTAAATCTTTTGTGGTGTACGATAATGTAGTTCCCAAACTATTTACTTAACAACATAAACGAAATAGCATTTTATAATTTTAAATTAGATGAAGACAGATAATTTTGGAATGTTATATTTTTATAATTATGCCATAATGTCTAAGATATTTTTTTTCATAATTGAATTACGGGTAGCCAGGTTTTTAACTTTTGTATTGGGGCCATTTCTTTTCTACTATGTTTCCCTTCCAGCATTAAAAAAAATCTGCCAGGGATATGCATTTCACAGATGTGCTGGAGATATGAATCTTTGCCACTTCCCACCCAGCAGTTTCAAAAAATAAAAATAAAGGAAAAAGCTCAAAATTTGCTTATTCAATAGCAAGAAAAATTCTGAATAGGTCGCACGTAATCCATTTTTATTTGTATTTTTTGGATCACTTGACATTAATAATATTAAATAAAATTTGAATATTCTGCATATTTTGTATATTTGAAATGTTCTAAATTATTTTTGCTTTGTTCTACTATATGCACTTAATTGGTTTTTTGTTTTAACAAATCTTCATTTACAGCGAGATTGAAATATTAAATATTTAGTTCATATTACTGAATTTGTATTGCAATGATTTCCTTTTCTGTTTTTATACAGAATTTTCTTCGCATATAAAAATTGAAAATCTTCCCTTTCCAATATGATATCCAATTTAAGAAAAAACAATATTTTCTGAATTTCAAGAGTATATTTTAAAGCTCGAAAAACAATTCGACTTACCCTTTCTCTATCCAAATTCAAAATAAAATTTAAATATCCAAATCTGAATTGACAATTAATTCATATAATACCAAAATATTCCCCTGTAGTTCAGAAGATAAATTAAAAGTGAAGAAAGAGAGGAAGCAATTGTCTTCATAATATTTTGTCTGAGTCTGAAAATGCAAAAACCTAATCATAAGCATACGGGTTAAATTTAATATTAAAACTAGTTTAACACATTTAAATCCTTTTTTTAATAAGATTTCTTTTCTTCCATTTACGCCAAACGATATTTTGTAGAAAATCGGAAATGATAAATTTTTGGTCTCGCAGTATTCAGAGGTTTGTGAATTTTAATACTAATAACGGGGAAATAGTTATTTAATAATTTTTTTATCTCTATTACATAAAATTATTGTTTCAAAATTAATTTTAATGAGAATTATTTGCTTTATTTATAACTGTTATTGAACAAGACTTCTTTAAATATTTTAAGGCTATATAAAAAATTTTTTAAAAAAACCAATAAGCAAAATGAAACAAACAAAAATAATCTCACAAAAATCCTCATTCGCTTTAAAGAAATTTATACAAATTAATAAATATTGCGACATTTCGGTCAATTAATACTTGGTTGGATATCCTACAAGTACTAATTGACTTGTAGTCAAATTACGTGTTTGAAAGTTATCAACAACATTCAAACACATGGACATAGAATGTACAAATTTATTTGGGTACTTTTCTATTGGCTGGGCGCAGCGAGAAATCACCAAATAATGTAGAATTCTGCCAAATTTGGCCCATGTACTGTGTGTTTTGTTTTATCATTCGTTTCGCTTGGCGACTTGACTCGTATTTGGTTTAAATTGGCGACATTTACGTCCCGATAATGGAAAAGAACCTTTATTTGTTATTACTGCATCAACGTTCCTCAATTTTTCCATTATTATAGTTTTTAATTCAGGTTTGTTTCAATGTTGTATTTTCGTTCTCTAACTTCCAGTTGTGCCAAACGTTTTTTTCATTGATTCCAAACTTTTTAAGATTGGAATATTTTTGAGACGCTTTTTAGTTTTTTTATTTTTAGTAAAAAATTAATTTGAAAGAAATCTTTGACTTCAAATTCAAATTCGATTCCTTGAGATAGCACTTTTACTTCACATTACAGAAATACATGAATACTTTTAGAAACTACTCTATGTTTTATTTTTTTGCTCTATTTCAAAATAATAGAATGATTGTTTTATCTATAATAAGTGGAAACTTTGTTAGTTAACTTTGAACAAGTTAATAGTTAGAATAAGTTAATTTTGTGGGAAGTTAAATGAAAATGATCATTAAAGTTTTTCTCTACCTTAAATGGCAGAAGAAAGACTGGAATAAATGGTTAATATTCAGTCGTAATCTGTGATATGGTTTTATGATATAGATGCAAAATATTGCTGTCAAACTGAATTATTAAATTCAATACAAATCGTTAAAATGCGTTTTGATTAATTATGTTTTCCTACGTTTTGGAATAAATAAGCATTTATTATCTAAATATTTGAAAAGAACAAATCGAAAATTGGAAAGTTGGACTGGAAAAATTATAATTATTTTTGACTATAAAAATTAAAATTCAGCAACTCACGAATTTCTCTCTTTGAGTAGGAAATTCCGTTGGAGAATTTTGCCTTCGAACTTGTGGCTCTTGTCTTGGGCCGATAGACGATGTAATTGTTGCACTTACCTTTCTTTTTTTCCTGTAAAAAATTAGGCATTTTTAAAGGGTTATTTTTAAGACTAGGAATTATACGAAGAATTTTAATTTTGATACTTCATAACTGAATGTAGTTTAGAACCAACATCAAATTACACAATTTCTCTTATACGAAAGATTCATAGAGTAAATACACATAAATAACACACAATAACACACATAAATATATAAACAATAAGAATACAAGGTATTATTCGACCTCTGGATTTTGACGAATATTCACATTTCAGAGCTTCCTGAATCAGAAAAAGACATTTTTGAAATTTTGTTTACCTTTTTAAGAAGACGATTACTAAAAAGGATTTTGAAACAAATGATTAACATTTGTAGATTTTTATCAAATTTTGTAAGAAATCTATTGAGAATAAGGCTGTTTGCCGACTGCCCAAATATAAGTGAATACAATAAACGAATGGAGCTGAATGGAAGGAATTTATTTTACATTTAAAGTACAAGTTCATCTTGAATCAAATTCATCTAAAGGCTCTTTGAAAATATTGTGTTAAAAACTTGTGTTTGAAGTCCTTTATTGCTACTTCAAAATCATTCAAAACTTTTTAATTCGCTCTGACACTGTTACTCAATTGTATATTTGAATGTTGTATAAAGCTTTTTATTGAAAACGTAGTAGAACTGATTGATATATATAAAATTTTCATGCTGATATTTTGATATTTATTAAGGCTCTATTATTTCTCTGCTTCTTTAGATACTTAATCTTCGGGAAAAGATTTTAGCCGATATATTTCTGCATGTTTCATATAGGCTGCTTTAGGAAGGAGGCCATTTACATTCTTTCTAAGTTTTCGAATAAGAACAATACGCGCATATTTCCAAATGGCAAAAGAAATGCCGCTTAATAAAAATAAAACTGATCATACCCATGATGAAAATTTCTTTCATAGTCTTCATTATGTTTTAATAATGTTTTGAAGTAAAATCAGTTCTGGACAAAAAAACGTCTTACCACGAATGTGTTATATTTTAAGCTCGCGTTGAAGAACTTGGAAGATCTAAGAACTTGGCCTTAACTACGACAAATTACTACGATAATACCAATAAATTGTCTTGATTTCTGAATTCATTTAAAGGAATAATTGTTTATTAACTATCTTAAGACTAACAACAATGAGCTGTGGTATAAGTTCCATTTATATCTCTCTAACCATGTTAATTAGAAACAAGTTTATTTATCAGTCGATATTTATGAAATGTTTTCAAATATTCATTACATCTGTATTTTATTCTAAAGTCATGAATTATAACATTAATTCCAACTAAGTGATCGCAGTGTTTTAACTCTCTAGCCTAGGTAAATAATAAGCAGTTTTAAGCAATATTTGGCATTTGCTACGCATATATAATATTTCCGGAATCTTATTCTGCAGTCATGATTTACACTGATGGTCAAAAGTTATCCATGTCAGGTGTTGTTAATGGTGTGATATTCTAAATTTGCTAAATATTAAAGAGTTGTACAAAGTGCTCGATTGCTGATTTTAATCTAACATTCTCCGCAATTTATAGGGTGTTCACAAGTCTTTTCCTAAATATAAAAATTATTGTAAAAAGATTATTATAAACTAGAAGATGAATGTTTCTAATCTTTTTAAAGATATTTATAAAGTTTTTATTGTAAAACTACTTAAATAAAATATCAATGCGAGAAATTTTAATGGCTCGAAGAATGTAAGGTGGTATTCCATACCCCCCCAAGTACTATTTGATAGTTCGGCAATCTAATTAAATACAGCATTTATGATTCTAACTTTAAGTACATCAAAATCTTCAGCTGACATTGAAAAAACATTGTCCTCTATGTAAAAATAAAACTGACATTTGAACGGTAATGATAGATTTAATTTATGTGTAAACAAAGAACACATTTAATTTTTCCTTTGTTGACGTATTTTGATAATAATCAAATGTGAAATCACTAATTATATATGAGTTGGGACTGTATGTTAGGCTAAAATACATTAAGGACAATTTAATAGAAAAAATTTTACAGTATGATATACAATGATTCTTTTTGTCCTGGTGAAATCCACCCTGTATTTCAAATTCATCTCACCCTACAGCCATGACCTAATCAAAAACTTGCTACAAATAGGCTTTCATTACATTGTGGTTTTTGGAATACTCTCTTCCTAAATAAGGATAAATTACGGATATCAAAATAAGAATAAAAAGAATGTATGTAATAACCATGATGATGGTGAAGCACTATCCGTTACTGTTTCTGGTTTTGGCTTGAAAACTCTTTCTAGATTGTTTTTCTTGTCTCGAAGCTGCTGCAGCTGCATGTAGAACGGATGCTGTATTTTTTCTGAATTTTCGTGCCTGCAAAAAAAGCATGCAGATTTATCATATAAGTTAAAATATTAACAGAATTGTGAACACAAGGTGAAAAAGTGGAAGAACGGAATGAAATTAAACTAATACAATAAAGTGTGAAAGAAGCATAAAATGTTCATTAAATAAGATCTAAGAAATTTTCTTATAATTCCTTAAGCTATTTTTAAAAATTTCAGTATGACATTTCATTTTACATACAAATATTAACAAATAGTTTACCTCTGTTTCATCTTGCTAATAATGAAGATGAATGTTTGTGACTATTAACCCTCTACAAGTCAGACTATTTATTGCTACCAAATTTGATACATATATAATTTGGGAGGAGAACAACTTGCACTTTGGAGTGTTTTTTAATTTTAGATTTTTATGGATTGTAAATAAAGCTGAAGGTTGGTATTTCCAAAGATAACTTACAAAAATATTATGGCCCAAAAATAAATTTTATACCACTTCGAAATTTTAAAAATTATCATTTTTATAATACCACATTAAAAGGTAAGATAATTTTTCATGAAAGTTTGACTTTTAAATTTTTTTCTTTCTAATTTCAACAAGATATTAAATTGTTGTTAAACCATTTCCATTGTTTCATCAGTCCTTTTAATGAGTGACTCCTCCACCCTTGAAAGTTAAAGAAGGATTCTGTTTAATACTTGTAAAGTGTACTACCAAATATAAAAGCAAAGTTGCAATACCGCGAACTTAAGTTTATAGAGGAATCGGCCATTTGCGTTTTATACTGTTATAATACTATGGAATTGGAATTAGAAAGGTGCAAGGAAAAACATAAAACAATAAAAAGAACATATTTTTAACGCCTTGCAATTTGGAAGAATCAAATATGAAAGTGTATCCAAGAAATTTATCCAGAATTGGATAAAAATGTAAAAAAATGTAAGTTTTCTTCCATACGAAATGTGTGTGTCATATGATAAAACTTATATAAAAGTTGGAGTTATTATTTAATTTATTAACTTACTCATTTAATATTTCACTGTAGCTTGTATCTTCCAAATTATCAGGTGACTCTTTAGATTTGCCTGCCGCTGTTGTATTATTTTGATCATCCGTCGAATTTCTTAAAATCTGCAACAGTTTGTCTCTGACAGCTTCTTTTGCTTTCAATAGATCTCGAATGTTCTGCTTTTCATCAAACTTTGTACCTTGTCCGGGAACATCACCTGCAACCACATCACTTTTCCCTTCATCATGATCTGAATAGAAATGTTTTTCAGCTGTTTTAATTTCAGGGCTTACTGTGGAATATGACATGCTACAGTCAATTATCACTTCGCTGTCGTTGGATTTTGAACTGGTCTCGGAAACAGAAAGAGTATCTTCAGATTTATTTTTCAAGTTAGTACTTGTATCAGTGCTTGGCTCTTTTCTTGCATCTGTCATTGCCACTTTTCTTGAATCTGTCGTTGCCACTTTACTTGAACCTGTTGTTGCCACTTTTCTTGAATCTGTCGTTGCCTCATTACTTGAATCTGTTGTTGCCACTTTTCTTGAATCTGCCTTGATCACTTTCTTTGAAATATCTTTGCTGTCACCTGCACAACCATATGATTCATTAACACGCCCAGACTTTGCATCTTTATTGGATATTTTATCTGGCACATGCTCTCTATTATATGGATTTCTTCTCTCCCATCGAGATATGACTTCTTCAGCCTTTCTCAAAATCTCTGGAGCATCAACAATCAAGTTCCTCTGTATCTTGCGATTCCAGAAATGCTCTTTCATGTCCTCACTGGAGCTCGCTGGACGTCGCAGTTCATGGGAAACTTCCTCTGGTAAATCAGCGGAATTCTGCAGGATCTTTTCTGTCCAACTCACCACGATTGCTGGTTGGTCAAACTTATCCACGTTCACCGTGAGGGATCGACACTTGAACATGTGAGTCATTTTAACCCATGGCACTGATTGAAGCCATGAATAAAGATTCAAGTCAGATGATTTCAAGTTCTTGTTACGTCTGAGATTCCCAAAGCGAAATTTTGTTGTTTCTGATTGGGCACTGGCTTTAGCTTCGCAATACTCTTCACAAGATTCGTATAAAATTCCCTTGACTAGTAGATCAGGAAGACGGTCTGGGTCCATCAGCTGATCTATGATTTCTCCCTCCAGGTCTGGCATTTCCATCAACACAGAGCACACCGTTTGGAAACATTTTCTTCTGGAAGATATTGGATTCCAGTTCTTGTATTGAGCATCTTGAGACAGTTTAGTCAAACTAGCTAGCTTTCTGAGATTTTCATATTCAACGGGACATGGACAATAAGTAGATAATTCTGAGAAACACAAAGCTATGGCATGTCCTAAATCCTCATATAATTCATTACCAAGCTGAAAAATAAAAAAATGTTAAGATAATTTCTTTCCTTTCTTTGAAAACTTTTAGTTAACTTCACACGTTTCATCGCATATCAACATAATTTATAACTAAGGAATCAAACTGCAGATAATCTACCTATCTGTATACAACGTTAACTTTTGTGGCACAGAAATTGCGTTTCAAAATGCAATTTTCACATTTCACTTTTACTTCATCGAATATATCCTTTTTAATTTTCAAGCACAGTAAGTTGCTAGAAGGATAATTCAAATAAATTCTTGTATTTCAATCATATCGAATAAGAAGCCAAAAAATTCTTTTAAAAAATAGATTGCACATTAATTGTTTAACCATCTAAATAGTGGATAATCTAGTTGGACAAGCTAATGGCCGAAAATGGCTAGTTTTTATATAATTATATATTACAAGTCTATATTTACATATATGTATCTTAGAAAAGTATTTTAACTTTATGATGCTATAATGATTGTGAACATTCAAAGATTGTTTTTTATTAAAAAAAAACTGTGTATGTAGTATAAATTCTTGACGTTCCTTTACGTTTCACGACTTCGTTTAATTAATAAAAAGGAAAGACAGTGTTACCTCCTCATACACGCAAATGAGTTCCACATACTTCTGCTTCATTATCTCGAAAGTCATAAACTTCAGGTCCTGTTCTTTCATGGGCAACCTTCCTATATAGCTGAGAGCATCTCTCCATCTACCATCCATAATGAGGTGGCGAAGAACCAGGGCTTCCTCTGGGTACTGGCAATTAAGAACCCCTGTTTCCCTTTCGAGAGCGTCGAGACTCAAATGTAGGCCGCGGAATTCGAAATAGGCCTGAATCAAACGAATGATGTCCTCCTCCTTCAAGCAGATAGTGTCCGTGGTCATTGTTCTCAAGTAGCTATCGATGGAAGAATTCATGTAGCTGTTGACATAAGTTATAAAACAGGAACAAATTTTCAAAAGCTGGCATAGGCACCCATAAGCTCGAAAGAGCAAATGAGAAATACATGATTGAAAAAATTACCTCCATTCCTGTATAAATATCCATGTTTCAAACAAGTGCAATGATAGTGATGATAAAGGGTACAAAAAAGCAAATGAGAAATAGATGATTGGAAAAATTACTTCCGGGTCACCAATTTGAAACGTTCTTTAACCCCTTCCTTCTCGCTCCCGTGAAAATGACGGGCTGAAATTTCTACCTCTATTTCTCGCGCCCGTGATATTTCCGGGCTGGCGTGTTCAAAAGTAATGCGCCAAAAATATTAAAACAATCTATTTCTTATGCCCAAAATCATGTTTATTTCTCAAAATATACGCCAGATGGCTACCCTAGACTATTTGCTATGTTTTTAGAGATAGCTAATTTATTTTAAACTAGATGTTAGCAGAAAGGAAACTCGGTACTATTGTCCTGATTGTGATCTTGGCCTTTGGCCTATGCATCTCATGCTTTAAAACTTATCACACAAGAAAAAATTACTAGTATTTATTTATATTATGTGTAAATGCAATAAAATTATGTTTGAATGCTTAAAACACATATTTTTTTATTTTCTCTCTTTGTTGGAAAGCTGTCATAATAACACTGAATGTTGGCTTTTCCGATTTTTTTTAAATTTCAAGCTAAAAATTGACTAAAAAATCAAAACTGAATGCAAATATTGTATATACACTCAGTTTTGTATAATTTTTTTAAATAAAAAATAGGCACTTTTACGACCATTCTCTTCAAAATTATGCGACCGTTAAGGGGTTAAAACTGGCATACATACCCATGTTTCAATCAGTTGCAATGAGAGTGATGATAAATGGCAAGTAAATGAGAACTATATGGTTGAAAAAATTACATCCTGGTAAATACTTTGACTTCACAAGAAAATTGAGGCAATCCAATTTTCGTAAATAATTTGCAATTATGCTGCAATTTGAATAATAAAATTTCATTTTCCTTGTATAATTTTATGAGTATTTGATACAAAATAGAATAAGTGAGTGCTGATATAGTTTAGAAAGTACATAGAATTCTTTAAACCTCTTTTATTTTTCGAAGCTGAATAAAAATTTCACATATTCCTCAGTTGAAGAAGAAACTTGCTGGTAATAAGATATGCCTAATAAGTAGCGTTTATAACAACTGACACCTAGACTCGGAGGTAAGAATATCACGTATCTATCACCTAGTTCAATATCGGGTACATGCTCTTCGTTTGAGTTAACTAAATTCTGGAATTTCATCAGCTAACTCTCATTTAATCGGCAATACTTATCGGCAAAAGTGATTGTCCCTTTTTGAAGATATAGTTTTAAATATGAAATATAAGCCCTTTAAATTAAGAAAAAAGTATAACGAGTTACTAAAGAGAAGATGCAAACTTGAGTCGATTTTGTTCTTTTCATATTTTGTCTTGTTGACAATAATATAATTATAAATTTATCGGAAAAGAAGCTGGTAGACGATTATCAAGGAAACCAGACTAGGTAAGTACCGTGGAATGAAAGAGATGAACTAAAATTGTTCGTATAATTTGTCCAGTACAAGTTAGAAAATTTACTTTTTAATCTATCTATACTTATAATAAAGATAAATATATGTGTTGGCACTCTACAGGCCAAACCGTTGGGGCCACAGCTACCAAATATGGCACATGTATACCTTGGTACATCTCGGAGATATTTTTTAAAATTTTTTATTAGAATTTGAATTAATTAAAAATTAAGTGAAATTTCGATGTTTTTCTACCATCACTTTTAAAAATATATCCCAAAATTGATTTTCACATCGTATTAAAGATAACAATTATTTTTTTAGTGATATTAATATCTTAACCAACAAATTTAATTTCCATTTTTAATGAATTTTTTATAAAATAATTTAATTATATTTTTCAACAAAAAAGTAAAACTGAAGTTACACACCAGCATTACGAGTGAAAGGGAATAATTATCTTTTATCAATATGCTGCCATCAGAGTGACAAATACTCAAATTAAAAAACAAATAATTATTGCAAATCAAACATATAAAAATGTTATTTTTAGCAAGTGTCTTTATGAAATGAATATAAAATATGTTTGTCTGAAAAGAAAATGTAAAAAAAAGTTTTTGACCTTACAGTATTATTTATTAAATAAATCTTATACTATAATACGAGGAATGGTTGCCAAGTTTAAAATCGCCCCAGAATTAATAAACTCCGCTAAACTTGGGGGTCTGGGGTTTTTGGCCACGAGGAATCGATTGGCGCCGGTTTTGAAGCGCTACGATCGATCAGTTCGGAGTTACAGATAGGATATTTTCAAACTTTATTAGTTCGCCATAATGGCTAATAGGTTTCAAGCGGTAACGTGCTGCCATCTATAGCCAATATGGCGAACTAATAAAGTTTCCAGAAGATGATCCGGAACTCAAGGAACTGATCTCGAACTGGATGATCCCGTGTGGTGATATGAACCCAAGCGCTCCGTGCATGGTCAGCAAACATGGAAGAGACCAGTGCAGATGGGGATTTCCAATGGAACAACAAGGCATGACATCGCTGGTGGACGATGAAAAGCCGAGGTTTAACCAGTTATCTTTTCACCAATGGTTTCACAAATTTTCTTATGGCATGTATTGTTTTGATAAATCACAATTGAAAATTTAAATCTTCGAGTTAGCTTCGATACCTGTTTTCTCCGAGCGGAGCTCGGTCACCCGCTGGTTAAGATTTAATTGACAAATACGGTTTAATATATATCCTTTCAATTCAAGGTCCAACTGCTAATTTGTAAAACTTTAATAATAGAAATGCATCTATAAAGTTGATATAAATGAAGTATATATTTACATAGCATGCAACATGTGTCTATAAATGTTTTAATAAATGAAGAAAATTTAGCTTTTATCTAGATCCTCTGCTCTGTGAATCATGTTTTACAAGATATTTTGGAGACACAAATATTTTAAATAAAAAGAGATGAACTTCTAAGTCAATCTCCAAAACTGATTAATTTATGAATATTTAAATATTACTATTCGATAAAAGAGGGGAATGTGAGAAATATTTGGATGAAGTAGCTATTAAAAGACAAGTTACATTAAGTATTTAATAGAAAATGACGACACATGAAGTATTTAATTGACAATGACGACACATGAAGTATTTAATTGACAAT
>JAPMOQ010023314.1:6258612-6293677 GCA_026543055.1 Argiope trifasciata | reverse complement strand
AAATAAACAAAATAAACAAAAATAATTGAAATAAACAAAATAAACAAAAATAATTGAAATTGAATTGTATTGAATTGTATTGTAATTGAATAATTGAATTGTATTTGTATCCATTATTTAAAAACTGGGTTTCGACAGATAAATAACACGAAATTTAATTTTTTTTTCACATTGCGAAGCACTAAAACTACTATAGAATATTTGCAAATGAATAGATTATATATTCTCTTGATCAGGAACTGTAGAACATATTGAGGAATTATTACACAAAATTTGAATAAAAAATATATATTAGAGTTTAGTTTATGAATTTTTTCTTAAGAAATTTAGAATTTTAGAAAATATCATCGAAAGGTGTAAAATAATATTAACTCTCAGCACTCGAATGTGACTCTCATTTATCATTTACAGAGGTGTATCATTTTGACGCTTTATGTATTTAATTTTGATTATTAAAGTACCTACAGAGTAGTAAAAAGATGAAAATTGATTAAAAGGGAGAATTCAGCTTAAAACAATTATATACACTTATTTTTCGGAGCCATAAATAAGTCTTTGTTTTAAATGAATAATTGTGAATAAAATTACTTTTCCGAGTGCAAAGAATTAAAGAATATGTAAAAGCAAGCGTAGAAATAATTCTAATTTCCCAAAATCCAAAATTAACTCTCTGAAAGAAATCTTTTTTAAATATTAAAAATATTAAATTTAAAAAAATGTAATTTCATAATTTAAAGTACTTAGTTACCTTAATTAAATTAACAATTAATATTCTATAAAATTCTCTCCCAGATGTGCATTCCGACCCTCGATAAATGTGTGCTAGTAGTTGGTTGTTGTAGTTCGAATGATTTAGCCTGTAGAGCGCCAAATGCACTCACACGCATATGTATTATTTCTTAGAAATAGAGATTATTGAATTTCAGTGTTTGGAATCACTGAATTTGTTGTTATTAATGCAATCCTAACAATAAAGTTTAGAGTTTGAACTGTAGAATCCTCAGGTTTGATTGTTGATATAACTGAGAGCGTTTATTTTGCTGAGTTGTATACTTGTTGCAACTCTCTAAATATTACTATTGCAACTCTCTATATATTATTGCCATCGTCTATACTTATAATAAAGCTCAATGTGTGTGTGTGTGTGTGCGTGTGTGTGTGCGTGTGTTGGCGCTCTACAGGCCAGACCGTTGGACCTACAGCTACCAAATTTGGTACATGTATACCTTGGAGGTCGGGAATGTGCACCTCGGAGCCCTTATTTCGAATTTTTTAATTAGAATTTGAATTAATTAAAATTTAAGCGAAATTTCGACGTTTTTCCGCTATAACTTCCGAAAATATAATCGGATAAACATGATTTTAACATCAATTTAAAGATAAAAAAAATTAGCTTTCTAATAGTATCAGTATTTTAACATTTAACTTAAGCTTCTATTTGTAATGAATTTTTAAAGAAGCATTTCAACTATATTTTTCAACAATATATTTCGTACAAAACAATAAAATTTAATCTGCAGGAGCACGTTACGAGTGGAAGGGGAAAAATTATCTTTTATCAATAGGTTGCCATCAGATAGATAAAAACTCAAATTAAAAAAATAAATAATTGTTGCAAATTAAACATTTGAAAATGCAATTTTCAGCACGTGTCTGCATGAAATGAAATAAATATGAAATATGTTTTTTCTTTTTAAAAAAAAGAAAATGCAAAGAATTTTTTGTGACTTTTACAATATTATTAATTAAATAAATCAGCTTTGTTTAATAATAGAAATACATCTATAAAAAAGTCTAAATGAAGTAAATAGCTGCATAGTATGTAGCACTCGTCTATAAATGCTTTAAAAAATGAAGAATATTTAGCTTTTAATTAAAAAGAGATGAACTTGTGATATCAGTGTTTTAATGTATAACTCAAGCTTCTATTTTTAACGAATTTTTAAAGAAATATTTTAACCATGTTTTTTTTAGCACGTGACTGGATAAAATAAAATAAAACAATGCCGGAAGTTCAAATAAAAAAAAACTATCATCGCAAATCAAATCTAAAGAAATACAACTTTCAGCATGTGACTGGATAAAATAACATAAATATAAAATGAGATATCTTCTAAAAAAATAAATGCAAGGCAATGGATTCTATGATCGTTTGCAATAGATATATAATTAATTCCATAAATTATCTTTATTTACAGTAAACCTGGTTGAATTTAGACAGGATATGCATTGAAATCTCGACTTAATGGCATATTTCTATAATCGTTTGTAATATCTGTATCATTAATTCAATAATTTTTCCCCTTTTTCGCTTTCTTTAAAAAACATATTTAACATTTTGGCAACATCACCGAAAAAAACATTTTTAATATTTTGGAAGCATAATCGATAAATTGTTAGAGCATTAAACTCAAAAAGTTTTTTCGAATAAGTTACCGAATCTTTAACTACTAATAACTGAATCTTTTAACTTTAACTATTTCTTAAATTTTGGCTAATGAATATGTGATTTAATTGAAAATTTTACAACGCATTACTCATGGCGAACCAGCTGGTCGCCAAAGGCGGCTAGTTTTTAATAAATTAGTACGACAACAATTATAGACTTTGCACGAGTTAAGAAAAATTTCATATTTTTTTGGTCTACGGTTTGTTACTTTTTCAGTAAATTGAATATAACATCAGTTACAGACGATTTTTTGGAAATTATTTACAGCATTTCTCTATACATTATTTTTGTTCTAGACAAATTTAATTCTTTTTGATTGGCATAAAAATGATTTGCTAAAAATATGGATTAGAGAACGAGAAAAATAGCATTAAAAAACTTTCAGAAGATATTTTTTTAATCAGCGGAATTATATCGTAGTGACCAGGATGAGTTCTGAAATATAAAAGAAAGAAAATATTGCTACGAATGGAACTTCAGGTTCTTAAATAGAGAATAACAGAGGCGAAATTAATAAGGTAAGTATTAAAATTTCTCTATTTCCATAAGGAAAAACTGAAGTTTGATACTTCTAAGATAAAATAAGCGTTTGCAAACAGAAGATTTTGTAAAATTTAAGTGTACTTTTATATTTCCTATCTCTGTTTTTAATTATATTTAATGAACTTTTTTTCAGTTTTGGCATATATATATATATAAACATTTTCTCACCATTCAAATTTAATTTTGCAAAACTAACAATAAAAACGCAGTCCGTAACGATGTGAATGATAGGAAAATGAATACAACAATTTTTTTTACTCGAACTTTTGAAATCATTTGATTTTGTTCTACTTTCAACTTAATATCATTAGTATACATATCTTTATTGGTTAAAATGTGCTTTAGGTCCCCCCCTTGGCGCATTTTCAAAAAGTCGCCAACTGGCGCTTTTTTTCGTAGTGTCTCTCAGAGCATTCAACTCTGCGTGATAACGCGTAAAAACGCGCTAGTTGGCGACTTTTTGAAAATGCGCCAAGGGGGGGACCTAAAGCACATTTTAACCTCTTTATTTTTCGAGAAATGGGAAAAAATATTTTTTATATATTTAATATATTTTCTAACTAATTCATGAAGTTAAGAGAAATTGATACTAGTACTGAACTATTTAAAATTTATTTGTTATAGATATAACTCTTATAAATATCGCTGATATCTAAACAAAATTTGGTAAAATCCTATTTTAGCCCACCTCTGGCGACTTTTTCAAAATCTCGCCAATTTTTCAAAATCACGCCAAATCGAAAGTAATTGAAAGTACCAATAAGATTAAACAGTTTTCTAACGGAGTTTAAATTAACCAACAAGGTTCCGCAGGGTTGCCGCATTTCTCTTCAAATGTTGTCAGGGTTGCCATTTTAAAATCATTATCGCTGATAATTTGGCGAGTTTTTAAATTGGCGTCAGAGGTGGGCTAAAATAGGATCGACCCCAAAATTTTTTGCGTATATTTACATTAAAACAAACAGAAAATCGATATTCTACTTACTTTAATCTAACAATTTTGATGATGCAACTTTGCTGTTCATAAAATTAGATTTCTTGAAGATAGTTTACACTCTTTACTATCATTTTTGATTAATATTAAGTAATTAATTAAAATATTTATTTAAACATAATCAGAATCCGACTTTTATCCCAAATATTAAAAAATTTTGTTATTATAAATTATGGATTGCCAAACGAGTATATTCGAATAATTAGATTTTATTTCACATGATATGAGTAAATTTCTTGTCTTTCAATCGACTAAAATTGTGAAAATGTGTAATCGTCATTGACCGTTAATGTATTGTCTAATGAATGATTTATGTCTTGAAACTTAGGATTCGAAAACAAATATTGTTTTCTTTCTCCCTTTTTTTTAATATCAGTATGAGATTATTATTAAATAAGTATTGGCAATATGACGTTTAAATATAAAAAAGGTTTTATGAAGATAAAATTTAATATATTAAATGTTTTTCTTTTCAATTTAAACGAAGAATACTGCGAGTATTTTGTTGTAATTAATTCATATGTGGAAATAATAAGATTTACTTAAGTGAAACTATAAAAATATTGATACTTAAAGATTATCCCGTCGACCACTTTCGTCAAACCCGATATTATTGCCAAAAGGTTGCGAAAAGATGGTGAAAGGATTGGCGCATTTTCAAGAACATTGACAGGTCGGCGGGATATTACTAAAATATTACAAATTTATAAATGGTAAGATAAACTAGATGCCAAACAACTAAGTGGTCTGAAACGATGTCAAAAATTTGATTATCACTAAATCTTTAAAATAATTTCTGTGTTGATAATACTCAACTCCATATTCTAGAAACATTAATCTTTTTACCATTAACTTTAATTGGTAATAAATAGTAGAACTTGTATATTTTAGAGATGAGTACATGTTTATCACTTTTGGACAGTAAAATATTTTCTGAAAGAATTTTCGTTCTTATTTTTTTCTATAATTTCTGTTGCAAGAGAATCAAAGCATGAGCCTGTGAAATGAAGATTCCAATGGCGTTAAATCAGAAGATAATTGCAGTTGGATTATCAAATAGGTAAAGCAAATTAGGCAAAGATCCTTCCTTTCACAAGTTTGATTTCAAGATTATTTTTTTCTGCTGTCAGAGTTTTGAACATTAGTAACAAATTAATTCCCAAATTAGATAGTAAATAGGACTGATTAGATATATTTCTAAATCAATTGGTTGATTCAACTACTTTACGATTTCATATTATAGGCTGATAAAAATAGAAAAAAAGGCATCAGATTTGAGCCCCTTCTAAATCTTAAATCCTCATAAGAGCCTTAAACTTGTTGTTGGTGAGAAATTATTCCATTTGATTAAAAGCAGCGTTTTGTATTAGAGTTCAGAAAGGTATAAAAAATTTAAGTTTTTTGTGACTGTTCTTAAAATTGCTTTTTACTTGCTTTTTTTTAAGTTCGAAAAACACATTTTTAGAAAATGTTTGTCTGTGACAAATATAACTCATAAACGCTTTGATTTAGACAGTTGAAATTTGGTATATGGTCTTTACACTTATTTTGCAGATTTCTGTCAAATTTCAGTAAAATCTGATTAGAGGAAGTCCTTCTGCCTGGCTGTTTCGAATTTGTTACCACGATAATTAAAAAACCATTATCAGTTAGTAGAAATTACGAGGAAGTTACTCCTAAAGCTCTTTTTTGAAAACTTTAAAAAACTGTAGTCGTAAATCTTACTAATTACAAGCCATTGCATTATTTAGAACGCACTGATAAATCAAAATTAATTTTTTTAAATTTTCGTTATTTTAATGGAAAAGATTTTTTGAAAATTAATGCTATCTTAATTTTTTAATGCAAAATACTAAAAGTTACTATTAAAAATTTGATTCCTTATTGTAAAACTACACTTAAATAATATTTATTTAACATTTAATGCCTCATTTTATTAAAACTCAGAAAGTTAATCCAGACGATAATCTCTTCATTGCTACAACAATGATATTTCCCTTTGAGTTTAAATATATTTTTCTTTAAAAATAAGATACTCCTTTTCCTGTGTCATTCATTATAATAAACGTATTGAGCGCCTCCTGAAAAACAATCTGTCTCTTTCTTTACCAATGAAGAAATCTTTTATAAAGATAAATAAATCGCTTATGATAAAAATAGAAAAAAAGGGCATCAGATTTGAGCCCCTTCCAAATCTTAAATCCTCATAAGAGCCTTAAACTTCTAGAATGTTGGTGAGAAATTATTCCATTTGATTAAAAGCAGAAGGACGATAAGAGTAGGGAAAAAAAGCAAACAAAATAAGGGACCGCGGGTTTGGAATGTCCGAAAAGCAGCAGCAGCAGCTGGGCAAGAAAAAGAAGAAAATCAGCGTTTTGATGACGTCGCTTAATGACGTCATTTATCGCGAGGCATGCCGGTCGAGATTCCAGAGCAGCGGGTGTGTTATTAAAAAAAAACGGCGTCGTCCGATCATTAAGCAGGGATTAAAAGGGATCTGCGGAGTTATTGGAATGCTTGCGGTGGGCTGCATTCCTCCGAGCCATTACCGTCGGCAGGGAATGAGCCAGTAAGTAATAACAGGCTTGATTGTGTTGATGCAGCCAGTCCGCCGGACGTCGGTGCAGGGGTTGCTCTCGAGCCTTCCCTGCCGTCGCCAAGGAAACCCCTTCCTCCGGTGGGTGCAAAACATCATCTGTCCTAGAATCAATCGTAGAAAAACAATAATGAGAAGGAGCAGTAAAGTCTTGATTGAATGAATGTTTACCTTGGACGATTAATGAAAGGATTTGGGGATTGTCGAAGGGGTCGAGCTCTTTACAACAAGATTTAAAAAAACAAAAAGACAGATATTTTCTAAATAATGTAGCGCATTTTAATCAAAATGAACAAAAAATGTAATAATTTTGCTCCTAAAATCCAACATTCGATGGGTAATATTTTTCTGACCCAGAATCAATCGTTGAAAACAATAATGGGAACGAACAATAAAATCTTGAATGAATGAATGTTTATCTTGGGCTATTAATAAAAGGATTTGAGAGCTGTCGAAGGGATCTGCTCTTTATAACAAGATAAAAAAAACAAAAGAAGAAGCAACGCGAAAGACAGGATGTTGCTACATGAAAATGTAGCTCATTTCAACCAAAATGAATGAAAAATATAATGATTTTGTTCTTAAATCCTACTATTGATTGTGCTAATTTTTTGTCCCAGAATAAATCATAGAAACAAATAATGAGAATGGGCAGTAAAGTCTTGATTGAATGAATGTTTATCTTGGATGATTAATGAAAGGATTTGAGGATTGTCGAAGGAGCCCTGCTCTTTATATGAAGATAAAAATCGTCGAAAGAGATTGTCAATAAATATTTAGCACATTTCAGTTAAAATGAATGAAAAAAGTAATGATTTTCTTCAGAAAAACTCCTAAAATTGTTGGGGAATAATTTTCTTGTGGGGAAATATTAGTCAACGACAGATGTTAGTAAAAAGCTTGGAACAACACTTTCAATAATGAACCATCCATTAAGCTTTCCGTTGTAACTTTTACATTATTTAAGGAAGATCTCTATAAAGTTAAACAATTTTTGATTTAATTATAGAATTTCATTATACCAATTTTGTATCAATGAATTCTATTCGAAATCAAACACATCAATTAATACTAAATTCATTGGGTTTATTTTCAGAAATTATTTGTATAATTGGATGTTATGGCATAGCATGCAATTATTTTTATATTATCTAATTTTTCCTCACAGTAACTTCTTGCTTGGAAAATTTTAGAGAAAATATATCTTAATCAATTTTAAATGCAAATGAAATAATGATCTGCATTTACCTCACATTTTATTTAATAGATTTTAAAAACCCATTGATACATTCATTTATATAGGGCCTTCCATATTGATTGCTATCCTTTAAATCATGCTTTAGGATTTCATGTTAAAATACCAAATAAAAAAAATGAATGGAATCTTAGAGTTTTGAACCGCAACAATTAACGAAAAACAAATCATATATTATCAAATTTTTTTCTGCCGCTAAAACAGTCCACTTTATGATATAAAAAGCATCATAAAAATTTATCTTGAAAAGAAGTGACAAAATGTTTGAGGCAGTCAAATGTATAGCAAGGTGAGTACTATTCAGCTATGACTTTTACAAGAAATTTAATATCCTTATCTATGCCTCATTCAATGTGCCGATTTCCAAAGATTCACCAGGATTTTTCTGTTAGCAAAAAGAAAGAAATTCCGTTATTCAGAGAGAATTTTTGTTTTATTTTCTAATTAATTGAATGCAGAAATAGGCTGGAATACACGGAAATAAAATTTTAGAACTTCTTCAATGCAAACTCATATAATTTTTTTATATATACATACTACAAAAAAAAATGACGTCAATTTTGTTTCCTATTCAAAAGTTAATTCTGATGCAGCTAGAATAAACAAAAGCTTTCGCTGATTTGACATGAAAGGAATAATTTTGGCTCATACATTACGATCAATTCATGGGTAAACCATGTACCCACCAGTTTGGATTGACTTATTGAATGATTGGGATTTATATTGAGATCGGAAGCTATGGTTGAGCCTTGAAATCCACCAATGGCAAAGGTACAGGGCATATCCCGTCATCGGTAAGGAGCATCATTTCTGGAATGGTGGTTGGTTCTTGCCAAGGTTGGTTAAAAAACCAACCGCCATTCCGGAAATTATTTATTCCCATATCAGAAATGTCTTCCTCAGGTTCTGGGATAAAAAGAGAAAATCTGATCTAGGCTTCTTTAATGCCGCAAAAGATGCACAGAACACATTTTCATGTTCAATTTACATGTATTTATAGTACAAAATTGTACTTGTTTAGGTCGCTAAAGTTTTGCTAACAATCCAGCACGGTTTCATCAATCCGTTCACAGACAATGTCTTCTGCTAGGAAAAAAATGGTCAGCATTTATTCTTTATTCCCCGTGCACTTGTTTGAACATTTTTGGACCATTCAAAAAACCAACTTCCTCTTGTAGAAAGCTATAAGATTCTTCCTTGAGGGCCTTCTGGAACTCTTTTCTCATACTTCGAGCAATAACTCTTTCTTTTTATATTAAAATTTTCTTAAAACCAAAATATCATTCCCTTCAAATCTTTTGGACTGTTGTCATGTTGTACATTGAATGGTCATTCGACAGTCATTAATCATTTTCGATAAACGTGTGAACGTTATTGAGTACTAACTATACTATGAGAATCTTGGAAAAAAATGTGCAAAGGTTTATTTTCAATTAGGTTCTATTTTGGAGAAATACTGTACAAAAAATATCAGATTGGATTGGATAGGATTGATAGGTAATTTACATTAAAAAAATTGTGAGAAGAGAAATTTGAATAATAAAAAGTTATGTAAGTTTTTTACTTTGATTGACTATGAATGGGTGATCATTCACTGATGTGACAATGATTTTCATCACACCATTCAAGATACTGGTAATTTATCTCAAAACCTGTTATGATCCAATGCAAAATGTTGGAAAAGAGGTATTCTTTTTCTCTGAATGCGTCTGCGTGTAGCGATTGCAAATGTGATTCTAAGTTCTTGTCTATGTGTACATAATTTGACCATCAGAATGTATCTCTGACCTTTTGTGGCAGTTTGTAAGTTATCGCTATCCAAAATGATCAGGATTGAGAAGTGCTGCAAGGTCTCTTATCTTTTTGCATTAGTAAAGCATGGAAGACATAGAGGGAACTGAGCTTTAGGAGTAAAAATTTAATGCCTAACTAGTCAATACTAAGTTAGTCATTAATTTTTTGAAGGGGAAAAAAGAAAGGTCCCTAATTATTGGTTCACTCTTTGTACCTGCCTATATGAACAATGAAAGTTTTAATGATATTGTTTTAACGCGGCACAGAAGGTAGTAGGCCAATCGATAAATACTTCAGTGGTGACGTAGAATAGTAGTAAAGAAAATTGAATTTTCGAGAAATATGCGTGTAGAATCCACTTAGGTGTCAGAAAAACAAATTTGTTTAATAGAATATAGTTTTTACTGATGAACAAGAAATATAATTTTTTTTTAAATTCAATTCCTACTTAAATGAACAAAGAAATTTTTTATTTTAGTTACTTTTTATTAAATAATTATCAAAAAAATTGTTAAGTATAAAAAATTTATTGATTTTCACATTCTTCACCATTACGTATAAAATACTGAAAGCCTTGCATTTTACAGATTGAGATACTGTCTGTTGACTTCAATTTTCATTACAAACTGCAAAACCCTACTTAAAGTATTAAAAATTAAGCATAATTAATGAGTTAATATTTGAAAAAAAAAATCTATATTAACATTATGTGTCATCATCCACCACAAGTTTTTTAAAATGCATTTGAATTTGAATGGGTGAATTAAATATATTTTATTAACGATTGAAAATTAGAACAAAATGAATAAATAAATAAAGAGAGAATGTGAACCAATAGTAGAAACTGAAAACTTTCACAAATTCGAATATTTTTTTAATATAGTGCGGCACAAAGAATATTTTAATGAATCTATATTTAATTTTAATATATTCATTTTTGTAATGTTTTTATTTTAATTTCATCTGTTTCATGCTTGTAGAAACAAAATTCTAAATGATTTTTCCCTTCCCTTTCTTATATGTTTCAATTTCTTTATGTATTCTAGATAACATGTTATTCAAATATTTCACTGTACATAATTTTACATAATGTACATCATTGATTAAATTTATCTTATTCAATTATGTATACGTGGTAATGATTTTGAAAAAAAAAATGGTATAAAAAACCTAGTAATTAATACAAAGGACTATAAATTAAAAATTTAAATGTTAAAAAATGAAATTTTTTAAATAAGCTATGGGAAAAACTAATAGAAACACAGAATGTAGAAAAGAGAGTTCATAAAAAATTATTCAGAGTAGCTTTTTAATTCAGAGCGTTCATAAAAAATTATTATTTTATGTAGCTTTTACAAAAATATTTGCGACTTAATGTCTTGATTCAGTGGGGAAAATAATAGCTTGTGCAAATCAGAAGTTAAAGTTACAATGTCGCCGGAGTTCGAATCCTTAGAAAATTATTTTCGGAGCATATATTAATTAAAAATTATTAACAAACATAAAGAAATATGCTCAATTTTTTTACTATTATATGTCTTTAATGTTTACTTTATTTATTTATTATTATATTTATTTGATATCATAAATTTGTTTTGGTTTATGTCTGTTGATTTCATAGAATACAGCAATTTATTAATTTATTTTGATATATTTGTGGCCATTTGGTTTTATTTTTTGTTCTGATGTATTATGATCTGTGTTTAATGCTTTAAATCAGTGGTGGGGAAACTTTTTTTAAGACGGGCCATTTGTAATAACTAGACGATCGTAGCGGGCCAAAGAATAATGCTTAATCGTTAAAAAATTTATGTGTTCTATAAAAATATACATATATTATTACATACACTTATTATTTTAATAATAAAAAAGCTTGAGCGGGTGTTTGTTGAGGCAGTGGGCGTTTCGGGGATTACACGAACAATTACTCGAGTCACAGCGGGTCGTTGCAGATGACTGACTAAGTCGCTAACTAACTGATCTTCGGGCTGCCTCACTTGTATTTATACCTACCTGCAAGGATTGTTCGGGAATCGGAGTTTTGCGGTTCTTTCGGAAAAACAGAACAATGAATCGAAAATTCGAGAGTGTCTGGAAGTTTCGAGTGAAGAGGAGTCAGCTGTTTGGGTCGGATGGATTTGTCCAGAATACTATTGTGTTTTGAATATCGCCGCAGGTAGTTTTTAAGCGGGTCGTCACATTACGAAGTAAGAATGGGTTCAAACATTCTCACGACGGCACTCTTAAACGGGCCGGATTAAACCTTTCCGTGGGCCGGACTTGGCCCGCGGGCCGTAGTTTCCCCATCACTGCTTTAAATCATTGTTATTATTTGCTAAATATAAGATTAGCTTAAAATCCACATGAACGTTGCAAATTTTGTTAAAAAACAAGCAAAATTTTTAAAAAATTAATTCAATTCCTATTTAGGTAAAAAAAGAAATTTTTTATTTTAGTTACTGTTTATTAAATAATTATAAAAAAACTGTCAAGTATCAAAAAATTATAGATTTTCACAGGAAATGAAATCCCCTTCACGTGAAAAGTGCTGAAATTCTTGCATTTTACCGATTGGGCTATTACCTGTTGATTTCAGTTTTCATTGGAAACTGCTAAAACTCTATTTAAAGTATTAAAAATTAATTAAATTTAATTAAGGAATTTAATTTTTAAAAAACTGTATTAAAATCAAGTGTCATCCACTACAAATTTTAAAAACCTTTATTTGAACTTGAGTGAATGGAATTATATTAATGAAAGTATTTTATTAATGATTGAAAATCTGAACAAGATATATAATTAAGTATATATAGGTGACTGTGAATAACTGAATAAGCAAGAAATGAGGAAGAGTCAGCTGAGTATAGCTTGTTGAAGAGAACTAGATGCCTTTGAGGGGCAGATTGCTATCTTCTATAAATTCCATCAAACGCTAGTTCGAATTCTTGTTATGATTTCGTACAAGGATGAATTATTTTGCGTGAATCGATGTGCTTCCTGGTACTTCAAATTCATTAAACCGTGCAAACCCAAGCCAGGCTTAAAAAAAAGAGTGGCAACTATCAGATTCTTATAAGTTATAAGCAGCTACAGGAGAGGAGGAATTTCATTCCTGATCAAAACATTTATGATAACACTGAGATTTTTCCAGTTAATAACCGCTATATATAACTGAGTGAATATTCTTTTGTGGGAAACATAAGCTTTTTCACTTTTATTTCATCTAACAGTTGCGTGATATGAAGTACTAACTAGCAAATATTAGTTAGTTTTTCTTTCTGATCTAATTTTGGCTTTGTATTTAATTTAATGCATTACTATAATGGAGGATGATTAAATGTGACTCCTATTTTTGACTATGCAATGTGGCATTATATATTCAAATTACGAACAATACTGTCAAAAAGAAATTAATTTTTTATCTTTGAAAATGCATCATCAATTCGCTGTTATTTTAAGTGATTACATTAGTCATATGTGTGTGTTAAAATGTTCAGGATATTCTTTAATAATGATGATAAAATCTAACACTTTATGTTTCCACAGGTCCTTATTTCATAATTAAATAAGGACATAAAATGAAAAGAATTTACTATATAAATACATTGTTCTAAAAATCGATTACAAACAAGGAAGAAAAATGGAAATGGCAAAAAATGTTATCTATTATATTCAAACAATGTTGAAATGCCTTTCTAATCTTAAGTTTTAGAAACATTTTAATGAAAATTGGTACTGATATTACAAAAATTGCTGCTAGATAAATAGTCTAGCTTTCTAATAATGAATATACTTTACTAATAATGAAGATAAGTGTGTTTGTGCTTGATAATGATAACTTCCTGAATAATATGATGATATGATAACTGTATGATATGATATGATAATGATAACATGATAACTTCCGAAAATATTATTCAAAAAAAAAACTTACACCTTTTCAAAATTTAAAAATTTTGTATCGAAATGATACTAAATTATGAGCCATACAAATTTTTCCAAAATTTCATAAATTTTTAAAATTATTTTTTTAAATTTCCAACAATGTTTTAAAATTTTGACCTGAAATTCAAATGACTTTCTTTGTTTTATGAAATATTTAAAAGTTTGATTCTCTTCCATTATTAAATTGAAAAAAGTAGGTTTATTTTTAAAGTGTCTTTAATTTACGAGATAAATAAAAAAATGAAGTTAAAATATTGTACAGTTATTGAGAAATTTAGAAGGTAGATAAGCCAGATATTTATTTTTTTTAATTGAGCTTTGATGTTATGGGATTGCCTCCACTAAAAAAGTTCACGTATGCAACAGACAAATCTCAGATATTTAAAACAACACGATTTTAATGTCAGACTATTTGGTGAACTCATGGTTTTAAACATATGTCTACATCATTTATCTAAAATAAAATATAATCAATGTTTTTTGGCTAATCAGCTAATAACCTGAGGCGATTAGTTTTTAAAATAATACTTTGTTGAAAAAAAGTAGTAATCAGAAGTGGTATGGTGAAATCATAGTGAAATAATCACAATTATTAAAAAATCGGTCGGAAATGAGTACCAGATTTTTAGTTTTCTAGTAATTCATCTTATTATTGTTTAAATCACAAAACATTTTAAACTTATTATTGGGCATAACATTAATTATTTTGATATTGAAGTAGTTAAAGTGTTTAAGAATTAAAATAAATGCAAGACAATAATGTTACGAAATTATAATTTTGCTTCCCAGCACGAATATTGTATAAATAAGTTAGACTGATTTACAGTCATCTGTATTGGATGGTATCGGATGTCGCGTTAGTGATTCCAGAGCTTGGCAACCATTTGGCGACTTTGGCGACAAAATGGATAATATCCGAAAAATCCAGAATTTTCTCGATCCGTTCATTAGGAACTGAGTCAAGATACACACAGATAGGTCTAGAAGCTTATATTCCCTTCTAAAGGGAACTATAAAAGGCTGGCACTCTCAAGTTGCTAGGAGTTCTGAATTGAGAGGTTTTGAATTTAACAGAGTCTCCAGTAATAATAGCCCTGAACTGAAGAGTCTTCGCGAAGTGGATGGTGCCGAATAGTATTCGGAGTCATCTGGAGAATACCGAAGCAACGCCACAGTGCTGTATCCAGTCGTGTCTAGTGTAGTAGACCGTTGTGTGAAGTTAAACCCCAGCTAAAGCTAGAAGATACAGAGGAGCCGTCTGGGGAGACTGTAGAGCAAAGTTTCTGAGGATCTTCTCTCCTGCTGAATCTGTCTGACTACTTGTGAGTAGTGGTCGTTGTCAGTACTGTCTGCTGTAGTGAGATGCTTTGTGCTATCATGTCTACTTGTAAGCAAACATCGTATTTGTTTGCCTACAAAAGGACTGTTGATTGTTTTCATTGTTCTCACACCATACACCCACTAAACGAACGAGCCCGAATAATAGGAAATATGCAACAATAACAAAACCCTAATCGTACTGACAGTGAGTTTTGATAGCGCTTGTTGTTTGATTTCTCAGCCAAGGAAAACATGAAGCACTTTCAGACGCTAATGATAAAATTTATATGGTGTGATATAAGTATTATTTAGTCCCCTTTGATTTAGCACATTTTCGTCATCTCTATACGGGCTTTTTACAGACTTTCTTCTTCTCTATTACTTCTATTAATCAACTCCAACAACATTTACTTAAGTAATATTCTTCGACGGCTGCTCTTAAGGAGTTTGAAGAGAATTTATTGACATGGTGTGGTAGGAAATATTCCTATATAATTAATATCGATAATTCACTATCATTAGAGAGGTCTAAAAAATGAGAAATTGTAGTGGCAATGTAAAAAAAAAGTATAAAACGCTATGGGAGATTTTTACAACTTAAGCCTTTACAGATTTGAAAATTGATTGCGTGGTGGCGTGGTCACCGAAAGTTGCATCGAGGACCTATCGGAGGTAACTTGGGTTTATTAATGGTGAAAATATTATATCTGAAATATTAAAATTAATACTTAGTTTAAAAGAATTACTGAACACATTTCCGTTCCTTCTTGGCAAAGAATATGGAAGATGCAAGCTCTCCAAATCTTGATAATTTTTAACCATTATTCAACTCATATAGCTATCTCTCTAGAATTCGAATATCAAATTTAATCCTCTCTTGGTTATGAGCCATTACTCTTGCCAATATATGGTACTAATCAGCGACTCTCGATAGATAGCCACTTCCTAAAATTAGTTGTCTGGGACATCATATCTCCGGCAATTATGAGGAAAATAAACAAGATTTCTAAAAATTAAAACTCAGTACAATAGGAATTAGTATCATTTCAGTTCGTAAATCAGATTTCTTAAAAAAGAAACAGCTCATTGCTTATAAAACCGGATATAAAAAAATGGGGAGATTACGTTGAGTTACAAAAGATTAGAGTTGATGAATTCAGTTTGGGAGATATTTATGTAAATATAGCATATATCATCAATGATATTTCATCAAACACATTTTCACTTAAAAAAAATACCATATATTTTCATTAAGAAAATATCTAAATTTTCATATATTTTCTTGCTGCCGTTCAAAAATTCAAGCAACCAAAAAATATTAGCAGCTTTCAGGAACAAAGGTTGAAAATATTGGTTATAATATTTTCCCTATGCATAATTTAAATTCCAGATAATTTAGGTTTTCAGAGACATTCCATTCTGTTTCATGTATCATCAAAAAATTTACACTTTTAAAAGATATCAATGACAGAAGGATGAAGATTTCATTTTGAGCTTATTTACACATTTTATTACAATGAAAATAAGCATGAAAACATGGATCCAAATTGAATTGCTCAATTTTTGAATTCGTGCTATGATAGGTTCTAGGTAATTATTGGGAATTTAATTGCGTATATATTTTGCGGATTTGAATTTTTTCCACTATAAAGGTTATTAAAAAATAATCTTAGTTGGACCGCAATTAGTGCAATTTATTCATCGATTGTACTTCATATTTCCGGATGTTCCGTTCTGTTTTCAAAAAGGAAGTAATTCATGTGATGGTAAGCTCATAAGTTTAACGATCAGACCAGAGTGTACACTTTTATAAGTCACGCGGCTACGAACCCACTGATTCTGAGTTCGAACCTCAAGAATGTACATTATTGTGCACCTAGACCAAAAGTGTACACTCCGGTCTGGAAGCTCTTATGTGGATTATAAACTTATCGCCACATTACTCCCTCTCCATTGAGTCTTAAGTGAGACGAACGATGTTATAGCACCAAGTGTTTTTTGGCAATCGACGGACGTTTTTTTATTACTACTATTTTTATTATTATTGCGCTAAGCGTTATGGCGACTTTTGCTACAGCTAGAGGACGCCACGAAGATTGCGTTTGTTTGATAAGAACCAAGTCACCTATGTGCATTTGAGAGGTTCGCTCTCGTGATCACTAGGTCCGTAATCGAGTGACATAAAACCCTGGACCAAAAGTGTACACTCCAGTCTGGAAGTTCTTATGTGTCTTATGAGCTTGCCATCACAGTTTTATTGGTTTTTATCTTTTCCCAAAGACTGGACAGTTAATACCTCATAATTCATGATGGTTTGATCAGAAAACAGGCTTCCCCTATGGCTGTAATTTCGAGATATTTTAAACGGATGAAAATTCCCCTTTGTTTTCTGGAGAGCACAAATTTCGGAATTGGGGAAGTGTTCGCATTTTCCCCCAGTATTTGAAAAAGCAGAAAATTGTGCAGTAGAAGCACTAATGAGAAATTGAGTGTTATTTGGTACATTTCCTTAAATGAAAACTTAAAATATTTAAAGGATGGGACAAATGATTGTTTTAATTAGTATATATTGTTTTTTAAAAACAATTTTATCAACAAAATATTTATGTACTCCTGTTTCAGAACTGGATTGTCTCCAGAAATTTCTCTCGGCATGGGACGAAACGAATAGTAATCTGAAAAAGAAACAGAGGATGAATAGTGTTGAAGGAGGGTGTGAGTACTTACTAGTTTAGTTATTTTTAGAATTTTCTTGACTAGTTATTTTTTTCCTAATAACATAACATCACCATAGTGGAGAGCAGCTTTTCTATTTTTTTAGCCCTTTCTGGACTTTTTCATGGTTTTGCTACAGTGTATTGTTTAAATCGATAAATTTTTGTTGTCATATTCACTATTGGTTACCTGATTTGACGTAGTTGCAACAATTCACGGCAGGTTTGGCTGTTTTGAATGTTCGATTTCTTGATTATTAAATATGATTATTCTACTCTTATTTTTATATTTGATCATTGAAGATTACCGCAATAAATTAATTTTCTATCTAGAGCATGATTTAATGAAAAAAATCCTTTATTTTTTGTATTTTAAACAGACACTCGCATATGTTTGTTAGTCAGACAATGCTTCAATTCGTGCAGGATTCCAGTTTCCTTGCTTTGTTAACCTTGCTAGTAGCATAAATATGGTGGAATGTATAAATAAATAAAATTCCACAATTAAGATTAAACCTGCTGAGGGCTTTCGTTCTATATCTTTTGACTCTTATAATTTTTTATGGTTTTTCCCCCACGTTTTTTATTGAACGTAATGCTGCTTTTTAAACTACTTCAGTCAAACAAATTCTGTTCAATTCAGGACACGCATCCTGGATTTCCAACTACAAATGGTGCTGTTAATTTCTTAATAAAATAATGTAGAACTTCCGATTTGCTTCTTTATTGGCACTAAATTCGAAATTTTAATAATGTGAAATTATATATTGCATCTGAAAAGAATGTTACTTGGTTAATATTAAAGATCGAAGTCAAATTTTTCAAATGTTACGAAAGATAGACACTTTTAGAGAATCATTAAAGACATCTATTTAAAAAGGTCAGAAATTCGTATACTCTTTCTTGTATAGTTTCTGGTTATAAACAAAAGAACCTCCATTATCTGAGCCTTTCTTTATCAACTGAGGTTCACTGTTAATGTAGCCTTGTAAAAAAATTAAGTTTGACTTTTATTTTTAAATGAAGTCAACAAATTCTCCAGAAAAAAACATAAAAGTTAGCGTTTGAACCAATTTTTTCAATGTAAAGACTTGTAGAATGTCGTCATATGACTTAAAAAAAATATCTAGAAATAAAGTTAAAAGTTCACTTCCGTTCTTAAGTACTACAGTAGTGAAGTATAGTAGTATAAAAGTATAGTATACAGTAGTATAAGTGAATTCCATACATTTTCATGAGAAATGCTGTAAATATTTAAAAACGTTTCAATCGTTGGGACGGAAAGGAGATTTTCTTTAAAGAATTCTTTTAAAGAATCATTGAAAATATGCAAAAGGAATAGTGAAAAATCAATAATGTTCGCGAATTCTATTATCAAAGGTTAATTTTTTCATCTTTCTTAACACGGGTGAATATTTTAAACCCATTCTAATGAATCTTTTTCTTCTTCTTTTTTTTTCATAATTCCATAAAAGAATTGCGTGGACATTCTTCAATGATTTTTGAAAACATTTACGGAATTATTTTTATAATTTCAAATAAGTAATTCAATTTGGAGAATCGTTGTGAGAAAAAGAACGCGTCATAATTTAAAATTCAGTCTCTTTACACAGAGTTTCTTATTAAATTTCATTTAGCTCAAATAATAGAAATTTTCTTGAATAGGTACATAAAAGACTAATACAATTTCGAACTTTTAATTGTTTTTGAGGGAGATCTAGCATAAAATTCATGAACTAAATGCATCCGGAAAAAAAATACCATTATTTCTCTTAATTTGATTGCTTCTGTTTTTTCAATCCTTCCCCTTGGTGTAATGCAATTTTGGAGTTAAAAATCGCGTCAGAAAAGTCGCCAAGTCTGGTTTCCGTCGCTAGCGTCACAATAGAGACCGTCCACACTGAATTCTAACTGACCTACTAAAACCCAAAAGCCATAAATTCAGGCATGGACCGGCCGTCGCTTTTATCAAATCTACTTCCCATTCGAAGCCCGAAGATCTGCTTTATTTGCCGAGGTTGCGTTTCCTCGCCCGTTATTAGTCTTCCTCTTTTCATTGCGGCCATATATTTTTCCCTTTTTATAAAAGGGTAGGAACGCGAAGAGTTATTGCATTTCGTCTATTTACTAGATTGGGCGAATTTCTTGGATTTATTATATCTTTTGCATTATTATTAGAATTTCATCATTTATTAGATTTATATATATTTTTATCAGCTATTTTAATAAATAATTAATTTTTATTTTTTTTTGAGTTTCATTAAATGCCTAATAGGATGAATTCATAATCATGGTATATTCATCAAATGCGAAACATCAATTTAATTTAATCAATCGATTATTTTGCTGGTAGTGGGGGTAATTGGTTACAATATCACACAAACAATCTAAAACAATGTCTAGTTTGATGATCAATGACATCGTGACATTTGTTACAATAAAGTTACGTAGATTTATTGATTAAAGATTAAAACACGTTTTAATTATATGTATTAAATAAATGTCCTTTTTAAAATTATTTTAAATTTGTTTACATGCTGAATTTTGAGCCATAGAACTGTAGTGTAATCGGACGTGGTAGGATCATTAATTAAAGTGAATTCATATTAATTTAAAACTTCATTAACTATGAAATTAGCATTTCAGCGAGAATCATATTTCGTTTTATATCTTTTTACTACGTGGTGGATCGCGATTGGCTATTTTTATAGCTTCTTTCGACTAACTGTTAATCAATATTTGGAATTCGAAGCTTCAATAGAACTCTTCGAACCTGCGATTTGTATTTCAGCTGTTCACATAAGCTTTTGTTATATCTTCTTTTCTTTGTTGTCCTTCTTTTAAAAAATTGTTTTAAAAGTAGTGTAGCTATAATTGATAGCTACCTATTCCTTTAACCCACAATAAAGAAAAGCTACTTAGTCAAAATATCTAGGACCATTGACAACACTCCTATGAATGAATACAGTGAGCGAAGAACGCAGTTCCTGCCACATTACAAAAGGAACTTAAACTAATAATACTGTAAAGAATAACTAAATCAAGCATTGAAGAAGTGTACAATGTCTCAGCAGGTGGAAAAAATGTAAATCTGTCAAAATAGCAAGAACTCTAGATTTGCAAGGTTTAGCAGAGAGTTTAATGAAATTTAAATAGAGACTATAGAACTGACTTCTTGCCTTTTTATATCTAAATTACAATTATTTTTCTATCTATATTATTTCCAAAGTTTTGTGTGATAAACATAAATATTTCAATCGTAATATTGACAATTTCATTTATTTTACTTCATACCATTCAGCTAATTCTTTGGCCATGATGTATCATTTCTGTATTTTATTGGACTATATTGTTTCCACACCGTTTCAGACAAAAAAAAATGTTTAAGATTAACCTTTACACAATTATTACTCAATTTTAATACTTAACTTTTCAAAAATTTATATGTACAAGAAACATGCACAAGTTTTCTGGCTGATATAGAGCGATTGAAGATTACTTTTTTTAATATTTCAGTTGACACATTATTTATAAATTTTGTCATGCTATTGTTGCGGATTGTGCACAGACGACGCTTCCAATTCTTGTATACTTCATGCTTGTCAACAGCCACCAACTCACCGGAACGCAGTTTATAGGATATACAGCTACCAAATTTGAAAATCTGTTTTCGTATTTGCTTCCAAGATTTTAGCTCTACATTAACAATTCATTAGTCCCGTGTTTTTTCTCTTTTTCAAATAATTATGTTAGATCTTGATCAAATATACCACTACATTATATTGTTTGTTACATGAATAAATAATATAGCTTATTAATAGAATAATCTATACTTATAATAAAGCTCAATGTGTGTGTGTTGGCGCTCTACAGGAAGGACCGTTCCACTTAGAGCTACCAAATTTAGCATCTGTATACCTTGGACACCCGGAATGTTCATTTGGGAGCGAATTTTCTAATTTTTAATTAGAATTTTAATTAATTAAAAATTAAGCGAAGTTTTGGTGTTCTCCCGCTATAACTTCCAAAAAAAATTATTGCAAAGACTTGATTTTTTACATCAAGTTAAAGATAAAAAAAATGCTTTCTAATGATATCAGTGTTTTAACATATAACTTGAACTTCTATTTTTAACGAATTTTCAAAGAAATATTTTAACCAAATTTTTCAACAATATATTACGGCCAAAACAATAATATTTAATCTGCACGAGCCCATCAAAGGAAAAAAGTAGCTTTTCTTAAAGTGTTGCCATCATATTGATAAAAGTTCAAATTAAAGAAAAATCAACTGTTATTGAAATTCAGTTTTAAAAAATGCAACTTTCAGCATGTGACTGTGTAAAATAAAACAAATATTAAATGCGATATCTTCTAAAACAATAAATTCAAAGCAAAGGTTTCTATAATCGTTTGCAATATTTGTATCATTAATTCAATAAATCATCTTCATTTACAGTACATAGTATTGAATTTATACAGGCTATGCATTCAAATTCGGGCCAAATGGCTAATTTCTAAATCTTTAGTGATAGGTATACATATTGTTTAGTGTAAATGATGTAAATAATTGCATTTTATGTATCTTGAGTCAAACAATGCATTGATGAATAATGAATTTTAGATTTTTTTTCATACTTTGCTCTATTAGCCATATTTTTCAAAATATTTGTGCTAATATTTTAAACAAAGGTTGTTACATCAATCAATCTTTTAAATCCATCATTAAACTCGACTGATTTATAAAAATAAAAGAATATTATTATGAAAACTTGTTCTTTTATTTCTTTCCTTCCACCATCTTAACCCATTTATGCCTAAGGTTAAAAAATTAGAATTTTTGCATGAAATTTCTATAATAATTTCTACAATGAAATTTCTAAATAACTTTTATGTGAGGGGAGTTCCAAAAATGGAACAGTAGACAATAAAGGGTTAAAGAAAATATCAATTTCAGACCGATCAATGACCGGAATTATCCAAGCCTGGTAATCAAATGAATATGAGTTTGCGTATATTAATGAATGCGCATGAGTTTGTTAGGTCACTACACACCAGACTATATGATCTAGAGCTACCGCACTTGGTATGTACATATTTACTTTGGAAGATGAAAAAGTAAACTTAGACGGAGTTTTTTTTTTTTTTTTTTGAAACTTTAATTTATTAAAAATTAAGCTAACATTTGGAATTTTTCTGCGATAATTTCTAAAAATACTACAGCACAAAACTGTTTTTTTTTTTAATCCTCTTAAAATGACTTTTTTTCATTGATAACAATATTAATTAAGTTTATTATAGATTAATTTCTATTGACAATGAATTTTCAAAAAAATACTGTTATTATATTTCCCAGCAGTCAATTTCTCACAAAATAAAGGTAGAATTTAACCTGCAAGAGTACGTTAAGAGTGTACCAATGCTTTGCCATCACCTTGACACGAACTCAAACGGGATGATTAAATTAAATGTTACTGCAAATTAAGTCGAAGAAAATGTGATGTTCTGCATATGTTAAAATGTTAATACAATATTTTGGATGTGATATTTTAAACATAATTCCATGACATCTCATTGTAAATCAGAGAGATATATAGTACAATGAACAAATAATCATAAGACTTCTATATTGATACGAGTAACGTGACTATCGAAGTTTGAAATTTAAATACATTTGGCTGATATGTTATAAAGAGAGCAAGGTACATAAGTATTTAATTGAAAATTTTAGAATGCATTACTCATAGCGAACCAACTGGTCACCAAAGGCGCTAGTATAGATATATAAACATAATTTAAATAAACACAAACAAAACTGCAATTAATTTTTTTTCAAAGCAAACTAGGAAAATAGCAACAAAAAATTATCTCTGGCATCATCTAGGTGTTGAAAAAAGAAGTAATGTTAAGAAAGGGTGTTTCAAAATTTTAATTTGATTTTTGTTTTGGAAATTCAAAATTATAAAGTTTCGCCTTTACAACTTCAATGTATACGTATTATTGAGCAAAATTCCATTTTTATACCACTCTAAATCTTAATTTTATTATTCTATCCCTGATTTTTAACAAATGTTGCAACATATCTAATTTTCATTGTTTCTATTAGTGACTTCAATTCCCGTGCGTTCCCACAATAGTAAATATAATTTTGGGATGGGAATTATCACTTTTATACAATTAAGATAAACCTAAAAATAAAGTAAAAACAAATTGATGAATTAATCCTAAGCCATTATCAAGTTACTTAGTTGAAGACTTAAAATTTATATATCCCTAACATTTTATTAACATTCACATTGACATAAACGTTGATATATCTGTACTGATATCATAAATGTGAAAGTTGGAATGTTTGAACGCATGGCTGTTTGTTTGTCGTCAGTCACGCCAGAACGGCTGAACGGTTGAAAAGATGGAGATTTAATTCAACTTGCAAATTTGTGTTTCAATAAGAATTCAGTAATGCCAATTTTTCTCCATTTTTGCTAAGGCTGAAACTCATTAATATTTTCACTTTCCCCTTTTTAAATATTTAAATAAATTATACTACAATTTAGAAGAATATTTATTGTTTAATGAAATAAGTTATGCGGTAAATTCTTCAAAACCGTTTATCACACAATTTTTCCGAAACCTAACTTTGCATTTTCATCTATAGATGTCAGCACTACCGCTTGTCGGTCATAGTAGAAACAAAATATTTTAGATGTTTGCTAGAATATTATGAATATTCAGACATCCTGCCGGTTGCAATAATATGTTTATTAATGCAGCATGAATTCCTTTCTTTAGGTATAATACATACAATTTATTGAACAAACAGAGCAGACTTTTAAGAAAAATTTTTCTCGGACATATTTTTTGATTTTTCAAGCTAGTAAGAAAAATTAAAATCATATATTTTGCTAATTTTTCTTCTCTACCACTTAAGAGTCTGCTACCACAATAATCTAAAGATTTTCAGAGATTTATTTATTTATTAAATGTCTTTAATAATTTGGAATTTTGTAAAAGATAAAAAGATTCTGTACTTTTACTGTATGAGGGATCATTTAATAATATTAATGCAACATGTATTTACACATTTTGCATTAGAAATTTACCAAAGAATGGGCTGTATAAATAATAATTAAAGTAATCAAGTATACAAATCACAAGGGAGCTGAGATAATTAATTTTCTTAACTAAACATAACTTACGGCTAAACTTTAACTTTTGCTAATAGCATAGTAGTATTTCTTAATTTAATTCGTTGAATTAAGACTATTTATTGAAATTCAAAAATTTTACAGTATTTAAGTCGGAAAATCATTAATACCTACCGAAGTTCATTTGATTTCCTGTGACTTCTGAAAACTTCACATCCTTTTCTGTTCTTTCAGTTCAAATTAACATTTTTTCCCCTACTTCTAAAGAAAAATATTTAGGTTCTCTAATAATGTGATTTCTGCAAGTTTGTTGATCTTTCTTATCTGTCTTGGACCATTTTACAATTCTTTCCAATAAGACTTGGCATACTAAGTTAATCTATCCTCCATCCCACTGTTTGAATTGATATGAACGTCAAATATTACAAATAGTACAGTATATTTAATGGCTTTCAATTCTGGAAATATACATTACGCTTTTTTGAGCAGCATTTGTAGAGTTCTGTTTCTACTGAGTAAGTTCCTATAAATGCAAAAGAATTTATATTAACACGGCATTCGAATATAGAATTAAATTATAAAGCAAAATTTCAGTGTTATAAGTGTTTGTTAATTGTATTCAATAATTTCTGACGTATCTGATTTAGGATTTGTTTGTTTCTGTAGTAAAGAGCATCCCCACATCTGCTGAAATCTCTGTTTCCGAGGAATTGTAATAAGCTTGTTTTTTTGTTAATAAATTTAAAACACCATCATTTGTTTTAGCTCGGGAAAGAATAAAGCTATGAAATTAATTGGATTGAGCCAAACAAAAGAGTGAAGTTGAAAGAATTTGAGAGGAAAATGAAATTTTGAGTTAGACATTAGAAGTGAAATTCAGTCTGTAAATTTGCAACATTCGTTGAATAAATAAAAGTATCATAAGCACTTAAAAATGTTGATTTAAAATGATGAAAATGAGATTCTAAAAGCAGAAAAAACTCACTTTACTTTCGATTGCTGTTAACTGCAGATGTAGAGGGAAATAACTTTAAAAAATAGTGAAAGCAGGGTACTAAAATTTTTATATTCTAACAAGGTAAAATAACAAAGAGACTAACCAAAAGGGGGACACCTCATTGAGGATGAGATGCTTCCAGCATGGTGGTTGGATCTCGCCAACCTGGTGGATACACGAAAAATGAGGGATCTGACTCCTTCCATTAATGGTTGGACGTACTTCCTTTGGGAAGGGTTGTACCGTAGCCAGTCACTGCCCTTAGGACTCAACCACATTACGGTAGGGGTGGTCTGATCATTCAGTATTTATTTCCGAGTGCCTTTGGGTGGGACAGAGAGTCAGTAATATGGCTTACCAGGGTGACTATTTTGATTTGCATGCTTGATTTAACTACATTTTTTAGATGTTTTCAATCAATTTAACTTTTTTTGCAAATCTTACATAGATAAGGTTAAAAAAAGACAGATAATAAATTAATGATTACAAAAAAATTTAAAGTTATCGGCAATTATTCCTAAATATTTTTAATGAAAATATTAGAATGGTTAATACAAGAGTTTTTATATGCACGCATGCTGTCGAAAATAGTAGTGCTGAAATTCTACATTCAAAATTGGGCATATTCAGATTTTACCGATCCTCTAATTTTTAATAGAATTGAGAGACTAATGCAATAAGGATGAACCTTTTAAATTTTCGAGGCATCGTATATTGAATGATGAAATTGCTATAATTTGTTCTACTCTGCACTGTGATATCATAATAATTGATATAATTGAAATTCGATTCCTCTGACTAATTTTCAGTTATTTAACTATCACTCAATCAATAATAATGATATATTTTTGACTTGATCTGGACAAATTTTAAAAACTTGGGAATTACTAATATTCAAAATTTAATTCAAAAAACGCTTTCGTTTATTTTTCTTATATTCTTCCCTCTAGTTTATAAAAATTTGCTGAATTGTGGTTGAAATCTAGATATTAGGAAACACTCAATAAAGGGAAAATAAATAAATATAGGATTTTCTTAGTTTCGTATATTATATAGTAGCCGCCTTTGGCGATCAGCTGGTTCGCCATGAGTAATGCGTTCTAAAATTATCAGTTGAATACTTTCGTATCTTACAATCATTATAACTTATCTGATAAATATATTTAAGCTTCAAACTTCGATAGTCACGTGACTCTATTAGTATAAAAGTCTTACGATTATTTGTTCATTGTACTATATATCTCTCTGATTTGCAATCAGCTGGTGTTTAAAATATCACATCTTATATTTATTGCATAACATTACGATAACATTTATCACATGTAGAACATCACATTTTCCTCGGTTTAATTGGCAATAAGAGTTAATTTAATCATCCCGTTTGAGTTCTTGTCAAGGTGACGGCAAAGCACTGGTACATTCTTAATGTTTTCTTGCAGGTTAAATTCTACTTTCATTTTGTGAGAAATTAACTGTTGGAAAATATAACTACAGTATTTTTTTAAAAATTTATTAAAGATAGAAACTTAATTATCAGGTTAAAATATTGTTATCAATGAAAAAAGTCATTTTTAAGCGGATATAAATAACAGTTTTGTGCTGTAATATTTTCGGAAATTATCGCAGAAAAATTCCAGACGTTAGCTTAATTTTTAAATGATTAAAGTTTTTTTTTTAAATCTCCCTCTATGTATATTTTTTCATCCTTCAAAGTAAATATGTACATAGCAAGTGCGGTAGCTCTGGATAATATGGTCTGATCAGTAATGCCCTAACACACTCACACACACGCACGCATACATTCATATACGCAAACAAATATTCATTTGATTATCAACCTTGGAGTAATTCCGGGCAGTGATATTTTCTTTAAGGTGGTGAGCGGAAAGATCTAAAAGAAAAAAAATCATAATAATATTCTTGTATTTTTATAAATCAGTCAGTTTTAATGGTTGATTTAGGAGATTGATTGATGAAACAACCTTTGCTTAAAATATTTTGTAAAATACAGTTCATAGAGCAAAGTAGGAAAAAATTTAAAACATTATTCATAAATGCATTGTTTGACTGAAGCCACATAAAATGTAATTATTTACATTAGACCAAGACCAAGATATTGTTTACATTAGACATTTAGACCAAGTTAACAGCACTAAACAATATGTATACCTATTACTAAAGATTTACAAATTAATCATTGGGCCCGAATTCGAATGCGTATCCATACTAATATTTAAAAAATTTTAATGTTTGAATGGATGGAGGTTTGTTACTCAACCACGGCTGAAAAGAATTGGATGAAATTTAGCACAAAGATAGATTATAGTCAGGAATAGAATATATGCTACTTTTTATTCCGGTAA
This sequence comes from Argiope trifasciata, assembly GCA_026543055.1. Lineage (NCBI taxonomy): Eukaryota > Metazoa > Arthropoda > Arachnida > Araneae > Araneidae > Argiope > Argiope trifasciata. The sequence continues at coordinate 6,265,560 of JAPMOQ010023314.1, read as the reverse complement.
TTGAATAGTTAATTTTTTATTGATTAAAAACTAGCACCAAAAAGCTGAGGCCAAATTCCCCCAAAGATAAGTAAGGCTCCAGCTTTTTTTTTCAAACAGAAATGAGGTTAGGATTAGCAGAATGTCTACCGATTATTTCAAACGAATCTGTTTATTTTTTTTTTGTGCTTAATGTATTTAAAATCAAATGTTGTTAACTAATCGATCTTTCGGATTCATTCTGAAGTACTTTTAAATTAAAAGAAAACAGAATAAAGGAAATAAAAATTTTCTAATCCGCATTGCGTTACCCCAACTGGCACAAAAGGCTCGCGCATGATTGTTGGCAACTGTATTTTCATTTCAATTAAAAGTTTAAAAATTATATCTATAATACTTTTGTAGCTATCTTAATCTCGATCAATAAATAAAATGGATTTGGTGGGACTTGATTTGCGGTTTGGTTTTATTTTGGGTATAACATGCAAATAGTTTTTATATATGTTATTAAATGATTATAGAAATCTTTGCTTTGCATTTATTTTTGAAAATAAATGTAAAAGTATTACATTTAATATTAATTTACATTTAATTTTTACATTTAATTTTTAAATGTAAAAGTATTACATTTAATATTTATTTTATTTCATCCAGTCACTTGCTGTAAGTTACATTTTTTAAAGATTTAGTTTGCAATAATGGTTGATTTTTTTTAAATTTGAACTTCTATCAATATGATGGCAACACAATGATAAAACCTAATTTTTTCCCCTTTGATATGCTCATGCTGATTAAATTGTATTGTTTTATCTGAAATATATTGCTGAAAAATATTTTAAAAATATGTGGTTAAAATAAAAATTTGTGAAAAATAAAAGTTTAAGTTATATGTTAAAAGGCTAATACCATTAGAAAGCTAATAATTTTTATCGTTAATTTGATGTAAAAATCATGTTTGGGTAATAATATTTTCGGAAGTTATAGCGGAAAAACACCAAAATTTCACTTAATTTAATTAATTTAAATTCTTACGAAAAATTCGAAAAAATCACTCCCAGATGCATATTTGCAACCCTCAAAGTATACATGAGCCAAATTTGGTAGCGATAGGTCTAACGGTCTGGCCTGTGTAGCACCAACACGCACAAATATACACACATTGAGCTTTATTAAAAGTATAGATATAGACATTTAATTTGAATGCGGAGAAAATGCAGAATTCCTGTATTTTTCCCCTACGTAATACAGGAATTCTACATTTCTGGAGCAAAAATACATGTCCTTTTTTTGCCGTGCATGCACAGCTTCATAACTGATATTCTGCAGAATTTTTTTCTCAATTAAAAAGAATGTTTTTTGCTGAATTGTCCATGATTAATAAAAACTGTGAATGAAATGCTATCAGACTGTTGACTTGTTTTACTATCAAAAACAAAATAAATATGTAAAAAAACAATGATAATATGTTTTTTTTTACTGAAAAACATTAGATATAGTTCAGGCAAGATCTCAGTATAGAAGATAAGTCCGAGATCAGATTGTGAACTTGAGTTCCTTTCTTCCTAAAATCAAGACTGTAGAGACACAGCTGCGATATCTTATTTTGGCAAACGATTCCAAATATGATATAGGGTTATTAAAAGCAATTATAGTAGTTACAAATAATTAAAGCTTCCTTGTAAATAGTTGTAAAAGATTATAGCTTCCTTGTAAATAGTTACAAGCGATTATAGCTCCCTGAACAAAGCAAAAAAATATTCTTTGTTTGTCTTATCCTGGTAGAAGATTCAACACTGTCCAAGCTGAGCCGAAATTGCATAATGAAACTGAAAAGTTTTATTTGTGCATTTCATATCTATTCTATATATCTTATTTTTGTTGTCTATTTCACAGCAAATACTGTATTGCATGTAGACTTGTTCGATAGCTTGTTCTGCGTGTATCAACCAGAATCTTTGCAAAATAATTTGAGAAGATTTTGGTAGTTACGTATAGATTGTTTCTGGCTTCCACATAAGATTTTGGTAGCCACTTGTTTATGTTCTCTTTCAAAAATATTAATCTTAAATTCTGTCTTAATTTTTTTTGTATACAACAGCGAATGAATTTAAGATGTCCCTAGATAATGTTTAAGATGGCAGCAAAATGCCATCTAAAATTTAGCACAGGAATATTTCTTGCTTGTCTCTTATCTTGGTGACGAGTTACAAAGAGTAATTCTTACATAAGCACACATACACAAACGAGCACACGCATAGAATCTTTTCTTCGATTGTTATTTACAAGGAAATTATAATCATCTTTGATTGATGCATTTGCTTTAAATAACCCTATATATTAAGTTTACATCTCTTTAATTGATGTTGCAAATGATAAGATGATTTTTATTAAAGTGACATCATTTTTTTAACATTGAAAACATCTTTTATATGACTTATATAGAAAAAAAAACATTCCATTGTTTATATACATTATTTGCTTATCTTCATTGTCTGCTGGATCTGAAGCACCATTATTTTAAGTGCATCAGTGCTGGAAAAGGCAAATAAGTCCTCTCGTATAACCGAAGAATTGCATTACTTTATCAAGCCAGAAGAGCCTAATAAATAAGCGTCAAGTCGTAATCGCATGAAATCCTCCGTCGTGTTCGATCCATTTCCAGCAGTTTATCACCAATCCGCAATGTGAAAACACAAAAGACCGACCAATCACAATACACTTTACTTTTGTTCTCATCGATGGAGTCGTGCTCGCTCTAACATCTGTGTTTCCTCGCTAAGTCATCCAGTGATTATTTATGGGGCTGGGTAGCATTAAGCTCGCTGATATATGTATTACTTATAGCAATGTTTTATAGGTAGAGCCATTATTCCTTTACCATTAGTCCACCTTCCATTTGTGTGCTAAGTGAAGTGCTTGAGTAAATAAGGTATGGCCTTCCTTCTGCGAATAACTTACCATTTGTAATGACAAAATCCACGGAGAAAATTTATTACAATATTAGAAAGAAATATGGTTCATGACAAAATCTTCTGTCGTATGTATGAACATGTATGAATTAGACTCCGATGCTTTAGTTTGCTTTAGAAACTGTTTAATGAAAATATATGTTCATGAGAAAGATATAAAACAATGCTATTTTTTTATGATTCTTAATTTATAGAATTTTTTTGTTGTAAACTAATCGAATTCACGTGGCATTGCCTTTTATAATGATGATAGTCAGTAAAATCAAAATCTCCTTTAAGTATCAAAACAAAGTAAAAAATATACTATTAATCTTTCTCTTTCATTTTTCTTGCAAACAGTGATATTGTTTGATGAATTTTAGATATTAAAAAGAAACATATGTTTGAAAATAAATACAATAACATTATAAAGTTTACTGCAAACGATGCTATTAGAATTTAAATGCGATAAAAATAATTTTCACGATACTTGATTTTCTGATTTGGCTTTTTGCGAAATCAGTGAAGAAGTAAAACTTCTTCCTGTGAATCAGGAAAACAATTAATCAAGTACCAATGAAAAAAAAAAAGGTATTTTGATAGATCTTTTTTTTATGAGACATAGATGTATGAAAAAAAATTCAGAAAAATTGAAAAAAATAGAACAATAAAGTAAAAGACTATCAAAATATTGGACGAGGAAAATTTAATTCCAATGCTTAAAAGTTATCAAAAAGAAAAGGACATTAAAAAGATGTTTTCAAAATTCAGCAAATTGCAATAAATAAAAAAATTATTAAAAATGATAATAAAATCTTTGTTTCAATTGTTCATAATTTTTTTTCTTACAATAAATAAAAACATTACCGGCAAATGCGTGCGAAATTCATCTAAACAATATAAAGTATTAAATTTAAAAAAATCTATACAGTAAATTTTGAAATTGGAATGTCGAGATGCTTTGAGTTTCCATTTCAAACAACTAAATGCTAAATTTCATAGTTTTAAGTATGATAGACATCATAAGTACACATACTCATACACAAACAATTCCCTTTATATTTATATGTATATATGTCAAGTACTGTCAATAACTATTTATGATAGTAGATACGATATGAAAAAAAAGAACTTGCAATTTTGATTTAAATAGCTTTATTAAAATTACTGCCGTAAAGAGATATATGAAATTATGATTATTAAAATTCTAAATAACAATAGCATGCATTACAGAACAAAGGGTTGCAAATGTTAACAATTGTCAGAATTAAGCAAAAACTTATTTGCCAATACATATAGAAGTTTTTAAAAGAAATGATTAGTATGCAACAGATAAGCAAAATACAAGATGGTTATAATTAAAATTCTTCATCGAAATGATAATAAAAGGAATACTAAAGGATTATAAAAGGAATAATTCGAACTTATTGGGCGAAAAGTTATCAAACTTGATATTTTAAAAAGAGGAATTTCTTTTCTGGAAAAAAAAAGTTCAAAAACTCAGCATCAGTTAGAAATGGAGCTTACGCAATATTGTTGGACAAAATAGGACATGAGGACGTCGGTTTAAAATGTGTTTAATCGTTCTAAAACGTGTTACAAAGCAGGGTCAATGTGGTGTCCACTATTTTCTGAAGGCCAGTTATCAAACTTGGCGTTATTAAAATCGCTTTAATGCATTTTCAACACTGTTTTTTAAGATATCAATAGGAATATTAAGCACATGTCGGTGTATCGCACCTTTCAGTTACGCCAAATCATTCACATAATTACGTTGAACATGCTTTGCAAACAACGTTTCGAAACATTTATTACAACATTAAACATTTTCAACATTTTAAACAGATGTCTTCATATCGTATTTTGTTTAACAATATTGTGTATAGCTTCATTTGCCCCCAATAGTGAGTTTTGAACTTTTTTCCAGAAAAGATATTCCCATTCCCTCCTTTAAACTAGTACCAAGTTTGATAATATTTGGACCAGTAATTTTCCTTTTATGACCATTTCAAAGTGGAACTTTAATTGTAACCACTATGTATATCATAAACATGACTGAATTATATTTGAATTAAGATTCAATCAATTAAGAATTATGTAACTTAGGAATCTTAATTAGCATATGGGTAAAATATGTTAGGGAGAATGTTGTGCTTTTATCACTTATGTCTGTGCTTGCAAAAGGCTGCAGATTTTGAAAAATTTTGTGTTGAGTACAAAAATTAACCACTAATTACTTAATATAATTACGCCATCTTAAAGAAACTGTTGATTTGATCAATAAAAATACTTATTTCACTAATAAAAAGGAAGTATTTCTAAGATAACATTATGCCTTATAGCATTTTATTAGCTTTATGTTTGCTAGCGAGCAGTATGTTGAAATTTTAATATATGAGTGTCGAAAAAAAAGAAATCTTTGAGAAACCAAGAAATGTTCACTGCTTGTTTATACATCTAAACAATCAGTGAAACTGGATCGTGTATTAAATAAAAATTATCAATATATGTGTATTAAATCGAAATATTAAATTAGATGTTTAATTGGCAAACAACCCTACAAAAATTTACAATTATATTCGAAATTCTATTAAGGAGCTTAATTAATGGCCTTGTCTTGTCATTTATTCTTATTTTAAAGAAGAATGCTCATTTTTTAAAAATTTTAAACCACTAAGTAAATAATATGTCATTTATATATCAAATGATCGTATTCTATATCGTTTATAAAAATATTTTAGTCCGGAGTAATTTGATCATATGTTTAGAAATACGGTTTAACTCTTAATTCTATAAATAATTTCCGCATTTAAAAATTCTAAATAGTAAGGAAAAGCTGCTATTATTAATTCAAGAACATCAATTTAGATTCTAAAGTGTGAATAAAACGTGCACGTGCTGTGAAAAATAAAGCATAATTGGTGGAATTTACAACTTTAGAGTATTTACGTAATTCAAAACTTAAAAAAAAACTTTAATATAATTCAAACATAAACTATGCAAAATTTTCTTTTTATTCTGTAACTTTTTTAAATGGTGATTTATCCATTTATTTATAATAGGAATGCTACTGTCTCATGTTGATAGCAACGGATTAAAAAAGATATATTTCTATACATAAGATAAAATGTCCATGAATAAGGATTCATTAGTTTTAATAGATATATAATCAATATTAGAGTCATCAATAAAATGTTAAAAAAAGACAAGTATTTAGAGCTACAAATCATACATTTACTTTATTTATTGCCTTCAAAATTGATGAATACTATTTCAATGAACCTCATAGTTTAAGAACTCTGAATCTGTGGATATTCCTATGATTTGTAAGTGGAGTGTTCCTTAATTATCTTAATCTTTTGAAAAATCACCAACGATTTCTTCATAAAACAAAGCAGTTGTCTTACTTTTTCTTTTACTATTCCAGCTGATCGTCCCCAAGATTTACGTGTGGTGTCTGCGACCCAAACTCAAATTCACCACCTGATTTAACAAACTGGCCGGATCTTTCACACCCTCTTAATTAATTCCGGGAATCGTGTCCTCGCCCTCGTAATCCGGCCGATTCAGGAGACAGAGGACGCAATTAGTGACTAAAAGCTGGTGGCGATCGCGTGCTCCAGTGTCATTGGCGGGTGTGTCCGACCTCGATGGACAGGGACCGGCCGCCATGGGAAATATACGTCCTTCCCTTTTAGGCCGCAAGATACACACAAGGGCTATGAGTGGGGTGGAGGAAAAAAGGTTATTGACGAAACCGGACGATAAAATAATGTGTGCACGCAAAGCCAGACAGACCTGTGGTTGCACAAGCTCTTTGATGACTCTTTGGTTGGATGGAGGTGATTGGAAATGGCTCCACAGTGAGATTGGTCGGCACTCAAAGATTTTAGAACAGAAACTTGAGTTTAGGATTTTTTTTGCAGTATCACTTTTATTCGTCATTTTATTAGAAAAAATATTGGATATTATTTTCGTTTTATACCAGGTATTTATTAAGAAATATGTCTGGACATCATAA
>JAPMOQ010023314.1:6218929-6258212 GCA_026543055.1 Argiope trifasciata | reverse complement strand
ATTACCGTTCGTAACAGTTGACTCATTTATAATTATATCATTTGCAGGAATTAGTTTAGAAATGGAATCAGATGAAGAAAAGGATAGTCTAAACTACTCTTCATTTTCTAGATTTCTATGCCAAACATATTGTACATGTAGCATAATACATAGTACGATAGTTTTAAGAAAGTGCAGAAAGACTACGGCCATTATCAATTAGAAATGAAGATTGTCCTAAGACAATGTCTTCGCCGTCATAAAGTAGCATCCGGTAGAAAAATAATTTTTGGTACCCCCTTTAGTAATATTTTTTAACTGATATAAATATGATGATTAAATAATATAAAATTTGTCTTTATTCCAAGGTTTCCATCTCTTCTCACTCGTGAAGTTCTCACTGATGATCCTTTTATCCCAAAGTTAAGTTGGAATGATGGCCAAAAACAATCAATTTTACAATTATATCAATGTTTTATATAAAATGTGCTTCTAAAAGTATAGAAAGAACTTTTAGTTTTTTACGTATAACGAGATAATATCTTTTTGAAATAGATGACAATTTTTGTAAGAGTAAAATATAACCGCTATAGGAATTATTTTTCTGAAAATTACAAGAGATTATAACGGCAATTTGTTCGTAAGTGATTTCGCAACGATAATACTTTTTAAGGAAACGGAATTAAATTTAGTGTTTTATAGCATGTTCTCAAGAATGGAAAGGGATATAGCATTTCAGACTACATAATTATTTCGGTGGCAAAATTTCGAATTTCCAAATGCAACAGATTTTTTAATGGAATATTATCCTCACAATAAAAGGATGTAAATGGAACCACCAAATAAAAGATATAAATAAAGACATAATTGTAATACCACTTCAGGCAAGATAAGAGTCTCAGAGATCAAGCAAAAGATAAAAACAACAAATCAAGACTTTATGTTACTTTCAATAAGTTTATGCGTTGAAAGCAAATCTTATATAAAAGAATATTGTTTTTATAATTGCACTGTAATTTACCTCCAGTGTTGCATATAACTTTTTGCCTTTATGATTCCATATTCTACTGTGAAAACCATTTATCTCTCTATGCCTGAACGGAAGATTTTCATTTGGCATTTAAAATAACCTATTTTATGATATTTTATATTATGTGACCATTACTTGTAATAACTATAACTAAATACGTAACAGTTTATTTGTAAAAGACTAGCCGCCTTTGGCGACCAGCTGGTTCGCCATCAGTAATGCGTTCTAAAATTTTCAATTAAATCACATATTCATTAGCATTGAAGTAATTCCGGGCATTGATTGGTCTGAAATTATTATTTTCTTTAAGATGATGGACGGAAAGTTCTAAAAGAACGTTTTTCCTAATAATATTCTTTAATTTTATAAATCAGTCAGTTTTAATTATCGGTTATGCTTCCAAAATATAAAAAATGTTTTTTTCGATGATGTTGCCAAAATATTAAATATGTTTTTTTTAAGAAAGCGAAAAAGGGAAAAAAATTATTGAATTAATGATACAGATATTGCAAACGATTATAGAGATATGTCGTTAAATCGGGATTTAAATGCACATCCTGTCTAAATTCAATCAGGTTTACCGTAAATAAAGATAATTTGTGGAATAAATGATATTGCAAACGATTATAGAATCCTTTGCTTTGCATTTATTTTTTTAGAAAATATCACATTTTATATTTCTTTTATTTTATCCAGTCATGTGCTGAAAGTATTTCTTTAGATTTGATTTGCGATGAGTTGTTGTTTTTTTATTTGAACTTCCGTCATTGCTTCCTTTTATTTTATCCAGTCACGTGCTAAAAAAAACATGGTTGAAATATTTCTTTAAAAATTCGTTAAAAATAGACGGTTAAGTTATAAGTTAGAACACTGATACCATTAGAAAGCTAATTTTTTAATCTTTAAATTGATGTAAAAATCATGTTTGTGCAATAGTATTTTCGGAAATTATAGCGGAAAATAAAAATTATAGCATATTTGATTAATTCAAATTCTAATTAAAAATTTGAAAAAAAAGGGCTCCAAGGTGCACATTCCCGACCTCCAAAGTAAACATGCTCCAAATTCGGTAGCTGTAGGTCCAACGGTCTGGCCTGTAGAGCGCCAACACACACACACACACACATTGAGCTTTATTATAAGTTTAGATTACCTTCACAATATTTTCAACAATACAATATACCTGGAATTCAACCTTCCCCCAACTTCAGAAAACTCACAATGAAATGTTTTGATTCATTTATTATAAATGTTTTCAAATTTTCGATGCAGCTAAGAATAAATTCGGAAAGAGAATTAAATTTGTTATGGTGATCATTAAAATGTTTTCATTCGATTTCGCGAACAAGTAACAGATTTTAGTAAAAACGCGAATTTTACTGTAAAAGCACACCTTTAAAAATTCCTTTAAATATGCATAATGCCGTACTATTTATAGATACAAGCGAAGCACGCTATGGATTCCATTTTGAAATCTGAATCAAGAAACAATTTGTTTTCACTCTCTTTCTCCCCTCCTTTCCATTCCATTTGTAAAATAAGTAAAAATGCAAGCTCCAGGGAGCCATTTTTAATCGGTTCCTTTTCAATCATCATCATACATCCTCTCTAACGGTAGCATTAGGGCTTCCTCTCCAAGTGAGGAGGTTGCACTCATAATTAATCACCGTAAGACAAGTCGACATCTCGAAGCGCCACCTCGTGGTAAGGGCCATAATTTCGGATTCGTTTCCCTAATGGACGAAGTGTCGGTGATGGGACTTGGTTTAATAACTCTTTGAATCTTTTATGGGCAATATCGGGAGGCTGTTTTTAGTGGAACAAATCTCGAGCTTATATATTTTTTTCCTGTTCACCCGATAACTTAAATATGCGAAGGAAAGTTAATGCTGTGATATTTCTTTCACTAATGTCTTAGCTGGGTGCTGTCGAATTTTACAGTTTATAAGGGTTCTCCCTCTTAGAGGGAAGGTGTTTTTGATGACTTTGGGAAGTGAATAATTATTGATAAGGCTGTAAAAGCTCGTGCCTGTGAACTCGAAACTTTGAATTAAGTAAGGAAGAAGTGTGCGTTCACCCCAATTTGGCGAAGAAGTTGTCTTGGGGAAAATATGTTTTTTCTTCTTTTTTGTGTATTTTGTTTAGTCATCAATATTTTGTTTTTAACTAGAACTTTGAGAAGTTAAAACTTCGATAGAAAAATTACGGAAGTTTGATAAATTTGTAAAATTTTCCAACTAATTTTTTTTTAGAATATTTTCTTGTGTCTTTTTTATGCAAGAAATAAGAATTCATTTTGAATTCTTACTAAGCCCTTATTTTCTCTGCACTGAAATACGTTCGTTTTAGAATTTATATTATTTATTATTGGAATATTTATAGTTGGCAATTTTAATTAATAAGATTTAGAAGATTTGATATTGAGTAAAAACTCTTAATTCTAGAATTAATAAAGAAGGAGGATTTCTAGAAGCTCTAAGATTAATTTTGGGTATTTTTCAAACTAATTGCGGTATTTTACATATATCAGATTCCCGAATAGAGCTTATTAAATAAAATTGCAAATTTAGTACTGATTTGAAAAGTTATACACCTGGTTACATTTTTGTTCAGAATTAAATTTTTAAAAAATATCACAGATAACTGATTGCTTTTCTTTTCATAAATTAACTACCAAAAATGAAAAACAGATAAAAATCCTTTGTTAAAATTCTTTTTAGATAATATGCAGATCAAATTTGGGGTCCGCCCCTTCACAAAATTGCAAAGATGACAAAAAAAAATTAATTATTTAATGAAAAGTATCTAAATATAATTTATAATATAACATATTCCAATATAATCCATGCAAACATTCATATGTATTATGCTAATTTCTTATAGAAATAACCGTTATTATGGCAGGATTATGGAAGAATTTCTGCGGATCTTCGGAGATTGGGAACCGTATCTTAATAAAAGGTTCTTTATTATGTTTTATCTAATATCTTTATTTTAATAAAATGTTCTTTATTATGTTCTATTTAATAACTTTATTTCAATAAAATGTTCTTTATTATGTTCTATCAAATAACTTTTTTTCCAATAAAATGTTCTTTATTACGTTCAATCTTATAACTTTATTTTAATAAAATGTTCTTTATTATGTTCAATATAATATTTTCATTTTAATAAAATGCTCTTTATTATGTTCTATCTAATCATTTTAATAAAATGTTCTTTATTATGTTCTATCTAATATCTTTAATAAAATGTTCTATTTTATAGCTTTACTCATTCTAATTTGTAAATAACATGTGGACGAATAATTTTTATCGGATTTGAATAGGTGAGAGAGAAATAGATTGTAAGAACACAAAAAATTACTATCAAGCTTTCCATGCCAGAGAAGGAAGAGGATGAAGTTTACATTTCTCATAATTCCAATGCTGTTAAATGATAGCAATACTATTCAAATCAGTTGATTTTTTTTTCATTTCATTATAACGGGCAGCATTAGAGCAACTGACAGATTTTAAGTTAAAGCTGACAAGTCATTTTCAACTCTAATCTCAACTTTGATTGCTTTTTGATGTGATACATTTTTGAAAATCTCTCAATTGTATATTTTTCCAATATTTATTCCCTAAATTCTAATTTTCCTCGAATTTGAGAAAAAAAAATAGTGGAAGTGAAGATTTTATATCATCTGATAAACGGATCTATCTTTGTTCTCCCAAGGTATTTGTTTTTCTATGAAGAAATTTTAAGTTCGTAAATAAATTTAAGAAATTCTAAATATATTTCCGATTTCTCTAAATAAACCAATTAATGTATAAAGAAATTGATTGACTCTTTGTTGTTTGTTTGAAGTTCATACAATTCTTCATATATCATAATTCTTGAGAGATTCAACGAAGTTTGTCACATTTGTTTTTTAGCTCTTAGGAATATAACAGCTCTATTAAAAATTTCCACGCCTCTCTAAAGGAAGTGAAAAGGGTAGTTCAAAAATTTAAAGTTTTTCCATCCCAAATTTCGAACAATTCCCAACAAAGAAACTATTCTTATATTATCTTCAAATTTATGAAATCAACTATATAGTTACTCCTATTTTATTACAATATTATTTTATTTTATTTTTAATACATCTTTCTAATTTAAACATAACTTTTATCAACTCCATTTCTTTGTCGATTTATTGAATCTATTTCATTTTTAATCGTATTTATTCTTTATATCCTTTGCCAATCTTATTTTTATTTCCTGTGGATATTTTTTTTCTTTTTCTTTTGTTTTCTATACATGTATTTGTTTTAAAGGAGTTGAATTTATTCAGTAGAACCTCTTGATAAGTGTTTTAAACACTGTTTCTTTAAGATGATTCAATTTTCTTTGACTTGATATCTTATTTTAGTGCATTTAAAAATTCAAATGCGTTCTAGATGCGTATCATGCCTATATTTTTACTTTAACCTTAGTTATAAAAAGAATTTTATCTCATTTAATAAATTAGCTGATAGTTTTAAAATCTAATTACTAAATATTAGTACAAATGTTGCACTAAAAAACCCAATCCCACATACGAAATTAAGAGAAGTTGGTGATGAACAATAATTTCAGGGAATTTGATGTAAAATTCAATTTGCTTGAAGAATGACTTGATTGGGAATAATAATGAAACGGACATAGATTTTGTCTTAGACTGAACTAAATTTTGGTTCTGGATTTGGAAAATGGCCATCATTATTTTGAAGAAACTACACTGAGTTTCTCGTTTTATATCTTGATAATTCATTTTTCAATATGCTGTTTTCCAAACTTCGTAGTCCTGGATTTCTCTAAATATAATGAAGTGTAAAAATAAATATGTAGTAATATTATTAAAAACACAATTTTAATTAATAAAGAGCGAATTTATAATTATAAATGACTAGAACAGACAGTGGAACCAGGAATGCACATTCTGCAACTATTTTTGCCAAAATAAAAAGTAAAGCCTTCCTTAAATGTTGCTATCCTACTTTCAAAATACGACCTGATTTGTACTTCGTATCAAGAATAAAAAAAATCTGATGTTAATTTTGGACTTATCTTTTTCGATTGATAAATCTTAAAAGTGATACTTATCTACAGTTTTAATGAAATACTCCGAACTAAATATGATATATCTTAGTCGTTGCTTTTCAGAATTATTGTGTTTTCATATACATAATTATATAAAGCCATAGTCAATCAACTTCTTGATAGATTTTATTTGAAATGTGACACGGCTTTACTATGCCAATATTAATTATAAAGATCAGATTTTGTAAATTAATCTCGATGTTTTGAGTATGTAACATTAGCTCATAAACTTACAGATAGTTAGCAGGCTTGAAGTTAGCAGGCAAATTTATCAGAAACGTTAGCAATTAGTATTTCTCTATTGGGTTTTTCTCAAACAGCATTAAAAATTATTTGATGATGAAAAAAGAGGTGTTTTTTCTGATTCAGGACGATCTAAAATGTGAAGGTACATTAAAACAATTGTCAATTTTATTTATTTATTATAATGCGATACTTCTCCTTTGTGTTTTTCATAAAATTCTGAAAGGTAAAACATAATCTAGGAAATATCAGCCAGCAGAAATTGTCTGAGGATAATCAAAGATCAGATTAACCATATAATCAGAGCTTTAACTAGATCCAGTGTCTATATACCTTCTTGGAGCATAAAACACGTTCATTCAAATAAATGAAATTCCCCTGACCTGTTCCTATTTTTGCTCTACAGACCGAGCACTATCAAAAAGCTACGTCCGCTGCCCAGAGTTGTTTGATATGCGAGCGGATAAAGTTTTTATGTGTTCGTCCCCGAAGATGGAGTGCGTGTGAGGGCAAGCCAAGTAGCAAAACTGATTATCTTTCTGGAAGCAGTGTCCAGCCCAAATAATGACCAGAATGGCGGTGCTTGAGTGTCTCGTAAAAACACAGCTTCTCATCCGAAACAGCTGTTATGGCCGCTGACGGGCTAACCGCTGGGGACGGCCCGGTCGAGCAGGGTTGGCGGAAAGAAGGATCTGGCGAAGAAGACCTTCGCCAGATGATTTCTTGAAACAAATTGAAGAGGTATCCGTCTATCCCTTTAATAATATATCAGATATAATTAGCAGCAAAATTGTAGGGCAAAATCTCATGCACATTGGAACAAAATTTAAGAAATAAATAAATAAATAATATTATCGGTAAAATACTTTAGATGCAAATATAGAAAATTTAGATGAAAAGCAATTTTTTTTAATTGTTTTGTCTCCTTGCGGTGGGGGTCTATAAATCAAAACTAATCATTAAAGTTAATATAAAACAAATAGTGAGACTATAAAGGAGAAAAGCTCAATGCCAAATACAAAATGAAAATAATATTAAAACAAAATATTAGAATACTATAAAGCAGCTGATATCAATTCATTAATTTTAGAAATAAGGTTCAATATCCCATGAAGAAATTATGTAATGAATTGTGACATAGAACCACAATTTGATAAAATTCTTACTATTCACTGTTAACTGGGCCTTTGTTACAACCCAAAACAAAAAAAAAATTGAAAATTGAATTATTATCTATCAGCACATAAAAAACAACTATCTGAGATGACAAAATAAAAGCTCTTTAGATAACGAAATGGTATAATGGATTTATCAGAACACTTTTTTTTTTAAATTAAGAGACAGCATAACGATGCAAAAGGATTATTTGATTATTTGAAATATTAGCATCTATTATAAATAACCTTTTTGAAAAAAGGGATAGAATGAAAAACATTTTGAACATAATCTAGAAGGAAATTTGAAAATTTACTTACATACATAATATTTATCCTATTTTAATTGTCCATAAGGTAGTTGCCAAACACTTCGAATATCTTCTCAACCAGTGATGTGCGTTTCTTGAAATAGCATTCAAAATCATACAAAATTAATTTCGAAAGATTTTATTATCATTTGTTGTAGAATCAGTATGCAGACTTCTTTTGAACTCATCTGGAAACCAGCTGATTGGTTTGGTTCAATTATATTAATGACATTATTTTTAAAGTTATATTATTTAACGCAAAATTAAAGATATTTTGGGGCGAACACCTCAGCTGGCACACCTTCTCAGACTTCCACACCTCACCACCGGTAGAACTTTTGACACCGACGAATTTAACCTGAACCGGACCCTCGCTTACACGGTGGAAACGGGTCCCGAATTTGTAACCCTCCCCTTTCAAAGCTGAGACCTTACGATGAGGTCACCGCTGCCCATAGACCAATTAAAGGCACGCATAAAGAATTTTACATCGGATGAGGGAGGAAGAGTTACAAGGGCTTTTAAAAATGATACATTTACTGACATTAAAGGCGCAAGGAGCTATTAATATTATATTTATTTATTATTTATATTTTATTATATTTATTGCTTATAATTTAATTAATAAAAATAGTTCAATAATAATAATAATAATTTTCTTAAAATTTTCAATTATAGCTTTGATTAAATTGAGCTTAAAAGTATATTTTATTATTGCATTGTGACTAGTTCAAGTTTTTAAAAAAGTTTCCGAATTCACTACTGTAGGAAATCGAAACATGTTTCTTACTTATTTTTACTGTCATGTATTTTGATCCTTAATAGTAAAAAGATTAGATTATATTGCATTTTAACCGTTTGCTCTTGGGTAAAAAACTTATTTCATGCAATTTTAAGATGACTTGAAATGACTTTTTTTAAAAAAATTCTAAATTATTAAAGCAAATATGTGAATAATCGAAGATAAAAATAAGTGAAATCATATTTCGAATTGGTTTCTATTGGATTTATTTCATTCCCTTTTTCTTCTTGTAAAATGGCAGCAAATTATTGTGCTGAAAAATTTAATGTTATTATTTTTTGCGTCCATTTAATTGGTTAATAATTTTTTAGATTAATAAGTTTCCTTTTATATTCCATCATTAATTTTTTTCTTTAAAAAATAAATTTCATCACTTTTTCTAACCAAAAGAGAGCTTTTTAGCTAAAAAAAAAATGCAGAACTAGATGGCATAATGTAATAAATGACCATAAAGTACTCAAATGAAGCATTATTAATGAATGAATGCTCAAATGAAGTTTATTGAAACGTCCTCGATAAAAAAAAGCGACGCTAAATAAATGTTTCAAAATTTCACCCAATTACGTAATTACTTTTGTAGAAATTGGAAACTTTTTTCAGAATGCAATTGGTATAAAGCTAACTAGGGATCCCTCCCTCATTCTTGATTGTTTGGATTTTTCCAAAGAGGACGTTTTAAAGAACTCGACTTAATTGACTTTTTGAATGTTTTTAAATTCACAGAGACGATTTAGAAAGTCTTGATCATCTGGAATTAGTAATAACAGTAGCTCAACAACAGTCTTCTTGAGAAAGGATGATGCCCGGCAACTTTGAGATGTCTTTCTTCTTTTATTAATTTTGGAATAAAATTTAACTCTTAAGTTCTTATCGTAGGTGGTATTTCATCTCCTAACTCAAGCAAGTTTAGTATACCTTGATACCGCTTATACAATTAATAATGCCATCGGTTGAAGGTTAAATGGGTGGCTCAAGACATAAAAGGCAGTCTATTTTGAATGTTATTCATTTGTTAACAAAAGAAAAGAGTTTCAAAATTTTGCTGTATAGTTTTTACTTTCTCATACTCGAAGTATGAAAAGAGATTATAATCATCAATAATCTTGAGCTCCAGATTTTTGACTGATCAAATCTCTACGTTTCAGATCTCCGAAAAACCCATCATTGAAATTATGCCTGTCTTCACACGGTAATACAAAAACGATTTGGGATCGACGAATGAGCACTAAATTTGTACCTTTCTAACAAATTACGAACAAACTTTATTGAGAGAAAATATGCCTGTGCAGTTGTCCAATACAAATTAACACGATAACATAAAACGAAGAGAGATAGTTGCATAAAATTTGATTCACAGACTCAAAATCTAAAATGCAGATATTAATTGAACTATAAATCATATCTGTTAAAGGATTTAATATCCACAAACCTGTAAACAAGAAAACAGAAAAACTCAGGGTTTTCACTATATGTAATTTGGTATATGATTTTTGTTTGAAGAACGGTCGTTTTAATCACATTTTAGTTTCAATAGATAGTAAATGGTCTCTAAAATGCATCTTCGGTTCAATGCTACTTTTTTATTAACCAAATGTTAGTGATTGATCGCCAAATAGCAGTATAATTATTGGTCATTGGTTATTTTGTAATTATTGTTCATCTAAGATATGAATTATACCCCCCAAAAAAAACACGAAAAAAAATTCGGAAAACTGTTGCTGTTTTTTGTGTGTGTGTGTGTGTGTGAGTATGTTTGGAAACAAATTCTAAATTCCTTATCAGCAATATATTTTTTACATTTATTAATTATGTTTTGACTTAGCCAACTGTTCCGTTAACAGCATCAACATAAGAATGGTAACTCTAATCATTCCTTAAGAAATCCTGCCTCTTCAAGAACACTAACTTTTTCTCCCATAGATTTCGAGATGGCATTGAAAACTTTATGGTAGGCAGCAAATAGACTGAATGATCCGAAATAAAAGTATTAAATACACAGAACCCTTGAAATACATGAAAGTTCCAAATCTCACAAATCGGCTTCTAGGCTTAACTCTATTTAATCCGAACTCTGGAATTACATCTGATAAGCCGACTTCTTTGTTAGAGCAAAATGCTTTGTTCATAACCATTCGTCTCTGCGTAGCTGTATCCATGGATGTAAAAGAATTAATAATTATAATTTATTTTAAGAATGGAATTTTAAAAAGTCTAAGGAAAGTATTCCGATAAAGCAAAGTTAATTGCTGCATCGTTTATAGCATATTAATACCAACTGAGGGCATTGAAAAATATTACAAATACAAATATATTCTAAGTTTTCCTTCACATTGAAATCAAGAAGCTCCAATTTGCTATTAACAAATTTTGTAAATAATAAAAATGTATCAAACAGTGCTACTATTCTGGAACCTGAAATATAATAATGTAATGCATTTGTACTAGTTGCTCGTTATTATTTAAATTTTGCAAAGACCTTTTATATCAATTAGGTTCCAATAAATTTTATGAAAAAACATTTTAATAACTGAAAAAAATGCATAGAACTCCTTAAAATTTAGCATCTTTCCGCCAAGATCAGCGATAGGATCTGTTAGAGGCAACCCTCAAGGAGAACTCACAAAGAATGCGCAATCGAATCTCTCGAGATCCAGTCGAGCGTCAGTGAGGCTAGTCCCAGGCCAATCTCTGGCCAACAAGGTTCGACCCCCCAACGGCCCACGACACTCTAGCAGCCGCTACACCCTCCCTGCCATCCCAACTGCAACGAGCTGAGCACACACACACCGCGCATGACGTTGAAAATTGGAAACATTTAAAATGGACCAAAGCAGTAGGTATACCCCAGGGTAAAAACGTAAAGTAAAGCATAAAAAAAGGGGCGGCCGGGCATTCAGGGTATATACACTATGTATTAGGCAATCTTGGCCACATGCCTGGATAGGGGAGTTGAAATTGGTCCCAGTCCCGTAGGTCCCCGTATCCATTTATGTGCTAAACCACGTTGCCTGTTTTCATTTTTGCCTTCTTCGCGCCGTAGAATCAAAATGAAAAATCCGGATCAGTTGCGATTTCTCACTTACTTTCCTGAAGTCTCGCTTTCCCTCCAGAGGTTTGGCCAACTTGAATTTCGAATCGCGAAGCCTCGCCTTTTACAGAAAGAGGATCTCTCTTCCAGATTATTACTTTTTCTTCTTTCGCGCAAAAATATTTTCGCGAAACTGGTTTACTGTGTGATTTAGTTGGTTAGCCTTCTGCCTCTTTTTCTTGGCCCCTTTCGAGCTTTTTCTATTTCTTTACTCTTCGGGTTTTGCCTCTGTCTTATACGCAAGATGTGGGTTTATTTTTATTTATTTATTTATTTCGGTGTAATAGAGCTCTTTTAAACTTATGGGAGGCACAGAAGGGAATCTTATCCAATTGGGGAAGTAATGTATCCGATTTTAGAGTATCCGGGATTCCAGATGAGATTTGGGCATGGATTCGGAGACTGGAAGTGGCTAGAAGCTTACATGAAAGAATTCCAAATATCTCTCGGGGAAAAGATTAAAAACTTTACGATCCATCCCGAAATTATATTCGCTTTTATCAAGATAGAAATGTTCTTTTTGCTTAGACAGTTTAAATCTCATTACATAGAACTGATAAGGATTTTGGAAAAAGTATATATGAAATCCTGATTTACTAAACTAGCTTACAGATTTCTGCTCTTTCACCTTTCAGTATGATTCATTATACTCTTATTTATTTAATTCTGAACTCAAAATTCAACGTCAGGTTTACTTAGTTCTTGATAAATAACTGCCGTTTTAGCTGCCCTTCTTTTCATCTGAACACCATACAAAATTTAAGATGTATTTCAAAATATATCTATATATCAAATTATATCGAAATGAGATAAACTGAATAACAATTACTGTATTAACTGATCTACTTTAGTTTCTCTTGTTTGTCGGATGAAAGGCTTCGGTTATTGGATTTCCATACAAATTAACAATTAACTTCCCAAAAATTTCTCGCATAATTTATAATAAAAATACTTTATGCAATTCTTCCCCTCTGAATAAAACTGAGGATCTCAGGAAATATGTGAGTGCCTCGAGTGCTCAAATTTTTTATTTCCATTTCTAAGAACTGAATAATCAAGAAAACTGATACTTGAGTAGAATTACTAGGCACTGTCGAACAATACTTATGAAATACGAATTCATCGATAGATAGATAGAAAAAAAATTACAAAAAGGTATCTCCTGACTCAAGGAGATCTGAAACGTTGTGATTCTTCAAAATTTGGAGTTCGATCTTTTTTAAAATTGCAATAATTTATGTTTGTTCATAAGATAAAGTAAATAAAAAGCTGCATAGATATTTAAAATTTATCTTGTTCAAAATAAAAATTTCCTTTGAAATTATTCTATGATGAAAATAATACTTACGATTATTGTAATTTGCAGCCAATTTTAGGCAAAGACGCCTTAAAAAAAATCTGAATATCCTGATGTAGAGTAATTTAATGCACTATTAAAACTGCAACTGGAATCTGACAACTGAAGACTCAATGAAAATAGATCTTAAATAAAGTAGTCGAAGTGCAAAAAGTGTTTTAAAAAATCATTTATTCTCTGAGTATTACCATGCCGTTTTGAAAGATATCAAGGGCCGTGAAATTAAAATGAATGGAGAAAAAATTAAGTAAATCGCTTATTATTACAAAAGTCATCGACGTAATTCTTATGCGTTTTTCTCATTATCCGACTAGAAGGTCAATGCCCTCATGGAGTAATGTTTACTATTGCCTGGGGAGATATGATTGCCCTCAGACACGAACCTCTTCATCCGAAGCAAGCGGTGAACATCAAGAGAAACCGAATCTTTTTTTGCGGTTCCAAAATATGAACAGCGCATGAGAAAAAAGACCTAAGCTGTATAAAGGATGTGTAAGAGCTCTCCGGTGAAACTCTTGTAATGTAATCTTAAAATCTTTAACACCATATAATCGGGCATCATCCAATAACAGAATGATGTCTTCCGGCATAATTACAAGATGTTTGAATTTCATGGAGAGTTTTAATATTTGAAAAGTTTTCAAGAGTCTCTGTGTATCAATTGTGGAGCCATATTCCAAAAAAAAAAAAAAAAAACAGTTAGCACAGCAACTGTTTTGCAAGCAAAATGCTGAACTTCACGTTCCAGAGTTGGAGTGTACGGCTTTGGAATTTTTTTATGGGGATCAATCCATGTGCTTTCACTGTCGCCTGCCTTCGGCTCAAATTAATGACAGCGTATTTCGTCTCTCGCAATAGTACGGAACATGAAATTATATTTTTTAACTTAATACCGTTGCAGATATATCCTTTATGCCAGCATTCTGTTCAATATCCTTTATTCTCAAGCGCACATGTCATACTGCATTCGGTATAGACAGCAGAAATTCGGACATCAATTTCACGTCTTGATATTACTTCCACAATTAAAACGCCATTCCCATTCCTGGCCTTCCCGTTTTGACGAATGGCACGATTCGCTGCCCTCGTTTCTAGCTCGTCTAACAGGCATATAACAAAACGGTGAAAATTCGCTATGCCCTATATCTAATAGAAATTGTTAATATACAGTAAACATATTTAGGTTACCTTCGCCTTTGCCATGACCTGTCATTTAGTCCATTTCGTTTTCCTTTAATTGTTTATTATAATATAATTATACAATTTTTCTATTTAAAATACGGTTTCATAAGCTAATGTCGACAACCCGTTGTCCCTATGATGCATTTTTGTATAAAATATGTATGATGCATTTTAAATATAAAAAAGTATGCTTCGCTATAAGAATATTGTTTTTAAAAAAATAAAGTACATATCTATAAAAAATTTCAAAATCAAAAGATGTTGTCATTTATTATTTAGCTGTTGGTCCTAGTTGGCGCTACTGAAAAAGCAAGAGACGCTTACTTATCTAAAATAGCTGAGGAATTCCGTCAGTGGGCTTATTAAGTGACATGAGTTCCAACTCATCTTATAATGAATCCACATTTACTCACACCGGCATTACGCCACTCATTAAAATTTGAGTACGATTATAAAGTTTAATATTGGCAAACAAAGTATCTACATTCTTCGTGTTCTTTCAAGTACTGTTAGAAAAATAGTCATATTATGAAGATATCAGCCGTACTTTAATCGATGAATAAAGCGTTAAGGTGCTTTTATTATTTAGGCTGTAACTGATTAGAAATGAAAAAAAAAATTACTAAATAAAATGGGCAATGCATATAAAAAATTATTCATAAAAAGAAAAGCTAAATATGCGTATTGGATGCAAAAGCATATCTTGGTGAAAAGTGTAATCAACAGATTCCCTGGCATTAGCCATATGTTTTGTAACTTGTCATGAATCCACATTTACTCTCAACCGATGTTACACAACTCATTAAAGTTTTAACATGATTAAAAAGATTAAGATTGGCCAACAAATTAATTACTTTATGATTTTATTCATCCCAAAAACATCCTCACCCCATCAAATTTAATTTTAATCTAAAACCACCTAATATTTTTACAAACCTCTCCTCCAAATCCATAATCACTAAATGCATGAGCAGAGTGATAAGCCTTCCACGTACCAACCATCTGGCTCATTGGCCCCAACCAGGCATCCACCTACCCATCGGATATTACATCGCTCATTAAGAATCTCACACTAATGAAAATTGTGCAAAAACTAAGAGCAATCTGTCTGGTCACAACCACAATCTGTTGTCGGTGGGGCCCCACCAGAGATAGTAGCCGCAGAACTCATTAAGTAATTGACCACAGTACTGACCAGGACGGGAACGATTTACGACAGCGGGCTAAATAATTCAAAAGGCAAGTGCAAACAAAAGGTGAGCCGGCGGCCCTGTTTGCTAGCGGGAAGTTGAAGCGCGCAGGGCGCATGCAAGTCAATGGGGCGTGGACCGCTCTTGCTAATTGAGTGCCTATTGCTCCTGATGAGCGGTAGGGGTATTTGGAAACAGTGGTACTTTGTTCCCGCTTGGGGACACGAGACAGGGTTGCTTTTTTTTTGGTTGGTTGCTGGCGATGAGAATTGGCGGCCTTTTTTTCGTGGAAACTTTGAAGTCATTTTTTTTTTTTTTATAAAATTAGACATTAGCAATATTTCCCTTTATCGATATTGCTGAAATTATAATGGGATTTCATCTGCAATTTTATTAAAACAATAAAGATTTAACCCTGTCATCTATAAAAAATACTTTGGAAGTTTCTATCTCATTTTTTTAATCAATTCTTACTATTAGTTCACACTCTCCCTATATTAATTTATTTATATATCTTGTTAAAATTTTCGGTCATTAATAAAATATTTTTTATTCATCCATTCAAGTTCAAACACATTTTTTAAAACTTGCAGTGGATGGTATTGGATGTTAATAAAAAAAATTTGAAATGTTAATTCATTAATTAAATCAAATTAATTTTTAATGCTTTAAATAGATTTTTAGCAGTTTATAATGAAAATTTAGGCTGTAGCTCAGTCTTTAAAGGATTTCAATATTTTTCAAGTGAAGATGAAGAATGCGAGCTCAATTCTTACGAAAATCAATAATTTTTTAACACTTAATAATTTTTTTGATAATTATTTAATAAAACGTAATTTAAAAAAATTTTCTTTGTTGACCTAAGTAAGAAGGGAATTAAAAAAATTATATTATTTATTCTACTGACTTTTCTTTATATATTTTACGGTACTCTTTTTTTTTTTGGAAAAATATACTAAAGAAAAAGATTTTTATTTCAACTTAAAGTTTAAAAAAATATATTTTCAAACATGTAAATTGATTATTGCGATATATTTTCCCATTATTTCTATATATTTTTTAAAAAATTATTTGTAAATGTAGCTAAAATAAGAAAGCTTGGTAAATAAGGGCATTCCACTTATTCAGTGAATTAAATAAGATTATATGAGACTCTATATTCTGAATAGAAAACTTTACAGAGAGGTACATAAAATTAATTAATTGCAATGAATTGTGTTAATATCTTGAAAGTAGAACGAGGTTGGGCTGTATAGCATCAATAACTGTTATTTCCTGTTTCCAGAGGAAGAGAGCAAAAAATTTATATCAATAGGACACAAGAGCGCGCGCAAGCACAAAAACAAATTGAAGTTTTAAGTCAGTTAACTGTGACAAAGCAGTTCCGCTGATACAATTTAGTCCATATTCAAGATTCTAAAATTCCAGGGGAAAGAAGAGGCCCAATAAGACGAACAGTTCCCGTAACTCGGAATGGTGATAAAGGAAAAATACACAAAAATGATTCAACTCAATGTGGTCAGTAAACTTAATAGATATTGAAGTTTTTCAGTGCTTGAAGTGAAAGTTGCAGATTGGATTTGATTGCTGCCATTTTACCTGAAATCTTTTTGAAGGAGATATCTTGTTTATCTAACTGTAGAAAAGTCCATAACTTGTCTGAATAATATGTATCCTTTTTGCACGAAATAATTATATGTTCAATATCAATAATGCTATTACATTCATGAAAAAAGGGATCATTTTGGAGATTAAAACGATTCAACAGTTCTGGTGGAATTGTTTTGCTGATTAATCTGGCTAAAATATATTAATATCTAATAAACAGTAATAAATAAATAGAATAAATATTTTAAATAATTAAATCGAATATTTTCAAAGGGATGCGATGACACGTTAAAAAATCTTTATATGAATGATTAATTTTAATGGAATTTCATGAAACAATTTTGAAAATTGAATACATGCTTAAGAAACGTATCTCTTCTTGGTGATGATTTGGCTCAAAGTTTGATTTAGGTGAACATTTAATGAAGAACCATCAACAAATTATAGTGATGTTTTTGTATTAATATCTATTTTTATTGAAATGACCAAATGCTGAATTGGATACGCGTGATTCACTGCGCCACACATTGTTAGAACTAATAGACTGATATTTGGATATTTTAGAAAGGGTCTAAAACATCAAAACTTAGCAGCATCTTATTATCGATGAATTTGATAAAATCAATACTTTAACCATGCATAGATACCAACATTCGAGGGAGTTGTAGAACCTGTTAAGCTAATGTAACTTCTATAGTTGTTGTGTTTTATAGCACTTCTCAAGCCCACCGACAGTTATTTGTCTGCGATTTAAGTCTAGGGAGTGCCTTGTTTTTTCAATAGCGCCAACTAGCATCAAGAGTACGACTTAGCTACTTCAAGAGTCACATTCGCCTGCACAACCCCTTTTTACAGGGAGGCACATTCACACACCTCTCAGATAGAACAGAGTAGAACAGTCTTGCCCGAACCGGTACTCGAACCCCGGACGCCCAGATCACAGAGAAGATGCGCTATCTTTATACCAGGATGCCTTCGATTTCTATAGTAAATAGTATCAGCCACATTGCCTTCAGTTTTTTACTCTCGCATTTCATATTTCTTTCCAATTACAGGTTAGCGATGTACACACACAAAAGGAATAAAGATGATAAGTAGTGCTTGAGTGTATTTTAAAATTTTCGCGTCCAATTCACACTAGTAATAAAGTGATAATAGTACCCAGGGTATGGCTCTTGATTATATCTGATTTTTAAAAGTAATTTAAACGCAATACAGTTTAGTCTTAATGACGCACCCAAAGAAGGAATCTATACCCTCGCTTTCCTTGAGGAATCTGTCCTTCGAGGAATCTATACCCCCTCCCGCTTTGTTCCTCTCACGCCAATAATACCCCTCCATTTCACTACTAATGAGCATCTATCTCACATAGATTTTTGTTGCATTTTTTTATTAAGATTTCTCACCCTTCACTTTCAGTGGCGTGGTAAGGGTAAGAGACTCCCTCACTTCGTCAGTTTAATGAGTAAACCACTGACGAAGTAAGCAGTCTGTCACCAAAGACTGCTATACGATATTTCATTTTTAAAAAAATCGCATAAATGTCGTAATATTTATTCCGATGGCATCTCATAGAGCTGTCATTTGCAACTCTGTATCATCTTTGCCCCCCCCTTTCGATAAGTACTGTTGAATCATTGGTGCTGTATAAGAAAATCGTCATATCGTATGAGTGCAAAATCAAGAATGAATCACATCAGTGTTGTTACAGCCTGCTGATGAAGAGAAGCATAAATGCCCTGTACGAAATATCAGCGAGTTTATAATACTTTGAAATGAAGTATCATCCAAGGAGGAAAAAATAATTGTCGTAATCCAGACGCCATGCATATTTATTAAATAACTGATGAAGATTGGATGCAAAAAAAAAAAAATGCATTTCGTCTAAGGCGTTCTGTTTTCACCTAATCGCCATTTTTTCATTTTGGACAGGCATTGGGTTTAGTTTAGTTTAGTTTAGCTATATTAACGTCCCATTGCAAAGCAACACGAGGGCTATTTTGGGATGGACCTCGTAATTTTGAACCATGATCAGATGACGAGGACGACACCTGAACTGGCACCCCCTCTCTCCACACCACACTAGCGGGAGGACGTTTGGCCTGACAGATTTAATGTGCAAAAGACCCCCTCACACGACGGTTCTTCGGAGGAATCTAGTCTCGAACCTGAAACCGTCCGGTTCCGAAGCCGAGACCTTACCACCAGGCCTCCGCGACCCGACAGGCATAGAGATAAAGCGTCTTCTCCATGATCTGAGCGTCCCGGGTTCAAGTATGATTGTTCTTTTTCTGTGTTCTACCTAAGAGGTATGTGAATGTGCCTCCCTGAAAAAAGGGGTTGTGCAGGCGAATGTGACGCATGAAGTATCTGAGTTGTACTCTTGACCTTAGTTGGCGCAAGTGAAAAACAAGAAATGCTCACTCGGTTTAAATATATGACAGAAAACTGTTAGCGGGCTTGTAAAGGGCAATAAGTCACAACAACCCTATTTGACTGGGTTCAAAATTAAATTAAGATCATCAAAATTTTTCAAAGCAATATTTGGGAATTTTGTATATTTAGATAATTGGATTTTATGTTATTATGATTTCTTGCAATCCAGATTCAAATAATATGCATTACTTTATATTCACTTTATAATTCGTCAATTACTGATTGTTTTTTAGCTCAATTATTGAAAATAATTCAGGATTCTAAAATGGAAATGCGAAATATTCAAATGCTAAAATTAAAAGAGCAGCGTTTTCAGATGCCCTGTACTTCCATTCAAATTTTATCAAAATTGCATTAAATTATAAATTATGCAAACTATTTGTGTTTAAATATTCATTGTTAAAACATTTTTAATACATTCAACAGAATACAATTTTTAATCAGAAAAATAAAAAGGACTGAAAATAATTATTTTATTTCAATTTCAATAAATAAAAAATCCCTGCAGTGTCCTAAGAAATCTCATGCTAAAACCCTTCCAGATTTCATCCACTGTTGCCAGAACTGCCATGAATAGCCAAATTTGAATCCCTTCCTTCCTGCTACACTCCAACAGGTCCTGTCCCTAATAGTGCGTGACGCTTTTTGTGTAATGCACATAATTTTTACAACATCAATCCACTCCGCCACCCTCTCTTTTCACGTGCAACACATGTTTTTCCTTCCCCTCCTTTTTTATTATTCAGTTCAGTTCTCTCCCCAATTTAAGCGATTCTGTATGCTCAAAAGGTTTTTTTTCGGCCTGTAACAATGTATTTTCATGAAGATAATACAAAATTTCCATCAATTTCTACATTTTTTTTTAAAACTTAGCTGAATTTGGAACAATATTTATTTATTTATTTAAGATTAAGATTCTGGTTCTGCAAATCCATTCATATTCTTTTGAGAAACTTAATGAAGCATATTCTAACCTTTTTTTTGGAAAAGTTTTCATTTTAAAGGTTTAGTAGATTTTTAAAATTAGGTTGGAAAAAGCCCCAGATGCAATGGTTCCTTAAACCTTTCTCGCATGCTCTCTAATAAATACGTTTTTTTAGAAAATATGGATGACACTGGTGAGCAAAAATTATGAAGTATTTTTGTCTTGAATTTAATATTTTTATTGATTCTATCCGGCAATCCTAGGCGAGTCTTTTTTTGCAATAAATTCCTGGCATGTAATAATATCCAAAACTTGAATTGTACTTTAGGCAACATTTTTATCAATCAATTGAAATAAAGATTGAACACAAAATGTTTTGCCATATTTGATATATTTCTGTCGTTCCATTTTTGAATTATCGCGTTTAAATGTTTCTGAAAGCACAAATCTGCAGACAATCAATCTGTTCTTGGTTTTGGCTCAAAAATTGGCAGGTGTATGCACTTGGATGTTAAATCTGTGTACCGAATTTTTTTTCCATTAAGCTCTCATCCTTTTGTATTCATCGTACTAACTTATTTTCGAACTGGCAGGTAGACAGAATTCTCTTGAATTACTTTGCTCAAAATTTGCTAAAAGTCTGCGAATTTTGTGTAAAGACCAAGTTCAAAATTTCAGCTGTCTAGCTCAAATCGCTTATGAGTTATCTTTGTTACAGACACGAAAATTTTGCACAAATGTATTTTCGAACTCAGGGAGTTTTAAAATGTGGAGATTCACCAGAATTTAGTGATATAATTTTTTCATTTTATACAAGAAAACAAAAATGACTTAAAACCTCAGAAGTCTATATTAAATATTTTATTTATTCATTAATTGCTTATTTGAGAATAACCCTTCAGTAAAATTAATAGCTGATGTTCGCTTAAGAATAATTATGCTTTAAAGGACTTTTTACGGAAGTAAATTTTAAAAAATCGTCTCAATATTGAATGTTTTTCAAATACTCCATGAGCATTACTTTTAAAAAAATGAAAAATATTCTTAATAACTGTTATAACCAAGATAAATGATTGTACACATATTTGATTTCGAATTTCTATCCATTTTCTTTGATTTTACATCTAGATTAAATATTAACTGCCTGAATCTCAAAAATAATTTGGCTTTGCATTGGTTTTAATTCAGATAATTTGATCTTGGTAATTCTTGAGGTAAGTATAATTACTTCTTGGAAATTATTTTTAAATTACAAAATAATAATTTGATGTGTTTATAACTTTTTAAATCACAGTAATGTGACATTAAAAACAATAGAATAGTTAGCGTTTGAAACGATGTTTTTAGTTCGAAAGAATTTGACCCTGTTAAACTAATTATTAACCCTGTCCAACTCAGCAGCGCAATTTCTATGTTGATGTTTCTTTTTAAGGCAAGTTTCTTGAATGAAGGATGTAAAGCGAGTTACCACCAAGGATGTATTCGCTTTACATCCTATACTCCTAGTTTGAAACAGCAACTGACCACCAAAATATCATTTGCATGGCTGGATTGGGCAGGTTTGAAGTATGAAAAATAATCTTAATTAAATCATAATTAAAACTAATCCTAATTAAAACATAATTTCTGAAGTCTAATTCAATAAAGGGCGCAATAAACTTAATAGAGTAAAAAACAGTTGTTATAAAATTTTTGATACCAATAAAATAAGCAAAAAGTGTGAACAATTTGCATAGTATTTGAATATTTGACTTTCTTTTCTCATTAGATTACTTTGTTATTACCATTTTTTCGTCATTGGCATGATAATCAGTTTCTTTTAAAATATCCTGTTGTTTTCTTCACAAACCTAAAATAAATTATCTAAGCAAGAATGCATGGCTTTCTTCAGGAATTAAATTTCCTTGACCTAACCTGGTATTAACTTAATTGGTCATTATTGTTCTCACCATCTTATAAATGCATTTAGTCAGAACCGATCTGTTGCTTTATTTTTACACCACGATAGTAATAATTTGGATAGTTTTGTAACTCACAGTAATTGTTGATACCTATATTTATACGTGAGTTATAAAGCGAAAAAAAAATCTGTGCAGTGTATTGAATGCGATATTCTTAAAACAAAAGGCAGAATTCTATAATTTTGCTTTTAAAAACTATCTTTCCCTATCCCCTACCCTTAAAAATCCATTATAATTTAGCGAAATTAGTCATTATCTAGGAAATATCTATGCATAGAGCCGTGAAATAGACTGAGAAATTCATTTCTCCCTTTTTTTAAGAAGTTGCAATGAAGTAAAAAGATATTGGAATTTCTGGATTTTATTTTAAGACAATATTTGTTTACTGGCATACTTTCAGCAAAATTGCGACATGCCTGATGAAAAACATTCTCTGTTGGATCTAAAGTTAACAACGTTACTTCGTAAGTTATAAGTTTTCGTTAAAAAAAATTCCTTTTGTCTTATTGGAACTTTTATTTGAAAATTAATCCAAATTTTAAAGCTTTTACTCAATAATTTAGATAAATAACCCTATTTCTACCACTTTAAAGTGCAAGTTCTTTCAGTTTTTTTTTCCTTTACCACTTTTGCTTTCATATAAAATAACTATTAATCAAAGTTATAGAGTTCTTTGTGGAAGAATAAGAGTTCTGGAAAGGTGTAGTTCTTAGTAAGAAATATGCTGTAAGAGATATCTCTTTCTTAGTCGTCTCTTAAGCATGGATATTTTATTTATGGCAAGCATATCTTTCGCATCGCTATTTCAATCGCTGTGACAATGTTTCCATTTGTATAGCAGAAGTTCTAATACAAGTATTAAAGGCTCATCAGTTGAACTTTCTAGAATTTTGAAAATACCATCACGATGATAAACGAACTGGATTCAAGTGACGTGAGTACCTTTTAATGTATTTTTTAAACTAATGCT
This sequence comes from Argiope trifasciata, assembly GCA_026543055.1. Lineage (NCBI taxonomy): Eukaryota > Metazoa > Arthropoda > Arachnida > Araneae > Araneidae > Argiope > Argiope trifasciata. The sequence continues at coordinate 6,234,870 of JAPMOQ010023314.1, read as the reverse complement.
CAAAGTCTTAAAGCTATTTTTTCTGTATCAGATTCTTTAATTGAAGCTTCAGCTCTCCAGTTATTTCTAAGATTAAAAGTTTAGAAAAGCTCTTAGTTTGGCTCTGTTTGAATTAATCCAAAACACTTTCTCATTTTCGACTTAACTTTAAAATTTATATTTCTATTCCAATGTTTGCATTTGATAGAATCGTTAGGATTAGTGGTTGTCTGGAAAAGAATTCATTCACAATATACCTTACATTGATAGTCAATTACATGTAAATATTTCAGCAAACAATTAAGTCTCTAGATGGGGCACAGGGCTTGAAAATATTGTAAATTTTGGTCGAATTAAAAAAACAACAACTTAAAAATTGGTAGAGGCAGCTGAGAAGGAAAGGTAAGGCATGAAAATAAAAGCTGCAAAGGCCCTTTTAGACTCCCAATTTGGAACTTGTTGTCACCCTAGATACCCCTAGCCAGTTGAATCTGGGCAAAGATCATTTAATGAATTTGAAATTTTAATAATGATAGAAAAAATTTCTACCGTAGAATTCTAAGTAGAAGACAGGAAAACGTATGGACGCACATATATTTTAAGACATGTTTTCCTAACAATAGTAAAAAAAAAAAAATGTGACTGTTTTTTAACCATTAAAAGTACGGCTTTTGCCATTAAATTGAAAATGCAGTCATAGTAAATTACAACACAATTAACCGCAAAAATGTTAAGGTGTCGTGCACCCAATCTTCTTTATTTATAGCATCGTTAGGATTAGTTATCAATAATAGAAAAAGTTTTAGAAAACTTTAACCTTGAAGATTATTTATCTTCAATCAAGAAATTAAAAAAATCCATCTTCAATAATAAAAAAGGAGTCACTGCATCTATATTGAAATATTATCTTTTTATTATAAGAATATTACCTATGTTTTTATATTGCCGAAAAAATATTAAATTTAGTGGATTAACAACTATACAAGTTTGGAAATTAGTTTTTGAAGAATTAGGGTCTTAGTTTTTCAAGTATTCAAAATGAAACTTTTATCTTGAGCATTTATTTTCTATTTTATTTCAAAAATTTATATATGTTAATCAATTCTGTGTTGAAATTTCAAGATATTTTACATTAAAGATCAAGTATTTTGTAAAGCACACAATTGTTAGGCAAAATTAAGCATAACGGAAAATGATCGTTTAATTTATTTGTTAATTGCGTTTGTCTAAACAAAGATTTTTTTTTTCATTCTTGTACTTTTCATCTTGTAACTCAAGTGTATTTCTACATTTTACGCCCAGAGGGAAAATCGCCGTTTAAGAATCAGAGGAATCTTGATTAAAATGCCAATTCTATCGAGTATTCGATTGGCATGTGGATTTGATGCACGTTAAATCTGATGTCAAAGATTTAAAAATTTACTGCTGGATAGGTTTTTAAAAAATCCAGCCTCATCAACTGATTGCGATACAAAATATCCACATCTATTCTAAATTAGATCTTTTATCGCTTCAAAACGAAATGTTAATAAATTTAGCAATAAAAATAGTGAAAAACAGTTTTCCAATAATTTTATCTTTGTAGGCAGAATGATAAAATTCTATAGTTTTAAAATGTCCTATTTTATGACAAAATACTTCCCAGGTATTGTATATTCTTCCCCTCGAACATTTTTGTGGTAAATAGTGTTACAATTTCAGCAAAATCACGTTCCCACGATTAACACTAAGTCGTTTCCATTGCCAAAATCTTCTAAAAGAATGCAATATATCTCCCAGAACCATAGAAAAATGTTCTCGTTAAATAAAGTTTGAAGCGTCTCCTCCCCACCAAAAACATCACCCAGAGTGTTAGGGGGCGATTGACAGTGATAAGTGAGCTGCAGATCCCCGAGTGGCGAGTTGGCGAGAGTGGCCACTTGGCAGCTAAGAGTGGCGCCCAAATTCAATTGGCAACTTGCCGACGCGACACGACTCTCAAGCAGATGAGGCCCTGATCTTTTTGTTTTTGTACTCTATATCAAACGAGCCTGTGTTTGCCCAGTGACCGGAGATGGGGTGGGAGCTCTCAAAGCTGATCTGCACTTGAAACACGCCAAATGCCAGTCTTTTTGGAAAGCAAGTTCCATCCCCAGAAGCATATTCAAGTCGAAAGATCTTTCGAAATCTTCTTCATAGTGAATTTTTTTCATGCCTTTCATTTTATGTGAGAAGCTGATTTTGGGACATAATGCCAGATTTGTATACATTTGAATTATATTTATATTTGCTAATAAAAGTTGTATTTTTCTTTGGTTGACAGTATCAGAGAAAAAGATTCATAAAGGAAAGATTTAATCCTTCAATTGCAATGAGATTTTTTTTTTTTTGACGGATTAATAGTTTCGAGACAAAGTATTATTTTTTTTGTCCTAACCCTTTAATAAAAGTTATGTATATAATTTTCTTCTATTATTTAGTTTTTACTTGTATTTTGCTTTTTTTTAAGTTTACAGTTATATATAAATATACAAACTGATATTGACAAATTGGGTTTCAAGCATTTATATAGTGGTATAGATCCTCCATTGTTGTATAATAACGATCAAAGTTAAAAGGCCCAACTACTTCAAAAGTCCTCGTAGAATTGCGAATTAGCAAAATTTTTCAACTCAATAAATTAATAATGCCCAGTAATAATTCGGAAAATGTTTTTCCTAAATCAAGCGTCTTCTACTTCTATTTCCTGCAACATTCAATTATAAACGTAAAATCATTTGAAATTAAAAAGATGGATTCTCTTGATTTTAAATTCCGTCAATTCAAAGTGTATAAATCTTAATGTAGCACAAGAATCCTGCTCAAAATGTGAAGAAGTTCATGATTTCAAGAAGATTTTTGATTATTTAAAAATATTTTATACGTTATATCCTTAGCTTTACTTTCCTAATGATTTAAATTTAAAAGAATACGGTAATGAATACAATTATGATAAATTTAGTTTCCTTTGATTTTGCACGAGATCATCACACCAATATGAACGAAGGAAGACGGTGGTAATAAATTAGGAAAAGCGCACTACAAACATCACAATGCAGTGAAATAGCATTATTCACTGACACATAGTGCCAATGAATTGGATGAGCAGATTATAACAATATAGGACATATTTTGCATAGTAGGAATTGAATAAACACATATTCAGACTTTGCTATCTTTATAAAAGCTGGGTAATAAAATAATTTTTTTATTTTGCTCTATTTTTTAAAAACTTCTCTTATACGTGGCAGGGAAAGTATGATAGAAGTTAAAATTATTCAACTTCGAGATTTTAATGAATCTGCTCATTTCATTCTTTGGCGCAGCATAGCCAAATTTAGCTTTTGTGCCAAAACACTTAAATAATCAAACCTAACCTAACGTTTCATTCTTTTCGGGAGCGAAAAAAATATTTTTAGGTAATGTCCGTTGTTTGTCTGTCTCTGATAAACACAACTCAAAAACGCTTTTAGTTAGACAGTTGAAATTCGATGCAGTCTTTATTAAAAAAATTCAGATTTTAATCAAATTTTGAATAAAATCTTTTATGAGGGAATTCATCTGTCTGGTTGATCGAATATAAATTAAATACAAAAGAAAATACACGATAATAAAAAAACGCGATAAATACAAAAGAAAGATTGATAAGACACAGATTTAATACCTGTAGTGTAGTCACTTGTCAAATTTTGAGCCGAATTCGAGAAAAAGTTGATTATCTGCAGACCTGTGCTTTGAGAAACAAGTAAATGCAATGCTTAAATGACTTACATACACTGATGGAAAAAAAATCTCAACACTAGGAAGGAGCTGTGCTAGATAAACGAAATTTGGTGGGCGTGTTAATACATCTGAAAGATGACGTCGATTCAAATTTCGAGCTACGCGCTTAAGTGTGGCGCTAGTAGCGACACTATGAACATGCAAATGAGGTTAGCTTTAAATAAGTGCTGTAAGGTTCGTGATCGATATTTACAGTTGAGATTTGACGTAGTGGGTTAATGTTAGTCAAGGATGCCTCTGAGAAGACGAAGAAGCCATTATCAACAGCTCACTGAGTTTGAACGAGGTCGTGCTGTAAGGCTACGAGAAGGTGGGTTTTCTTTCCTCGATATTGCTGAAAGACTTGGCAGGAATGTATCCACTGTGCAAGAGTATTGGGGGCAGTGGTCAAGGGAAGGTACTGCCCCAAGAAGACCAGGTTCCGGGCGGCCACATGGTATACTGAGAGGGAAGACCCTCGCATTCAGCGTATGGCTGTGGCTAATCGTACTGCATCTGCATCTGAAATTCGAGCTGCAGTTGGCACCACAGTGACACAACGAACTGTTACAAATCGGTTACTTCAAGGACAGCTCCGAGCCAGGCGCCCTGTACAGTGCATTCCACTGGCTCCAAACTACTGCCGTTTGCGATGTGTGTGGTGTCAAGCTAGAGCTCATTGGAGGACGGAGTGGAGATTTGTTGTGTTTTCTGATGAAAGCCGGTTCTGCCTTGGTCGCAGTGATAGCCGTTTGTTGGTTAGAAGGAGGCCTACACCTGGAGTTACGGTTTGGGGAGCAATTTCGTATGACAGCAGGAGCCCTCTCGTGGTTATCCCACGCACCCTGACTGCAAATTTGTACGTCAGTCTAGTGGCACAACCTGTTGTGCTGCCATTCATGAACAGCATTCAAGGGGGTGTTTTCCAACAGGATAACGCTCTCCCTCATACCGCTGTTGTAACCCAACATGCTTTACAGAGTGTCGACGTGTTGCCTTGGCCTGATAGATCACCAGATATTTCTCCAATCGAGCACGTATGGGACATCATTGGACGACAACTCCAGCGTCAACCACAACCAGCATTAACGACCCTGCATTGACCGCCCAAGTGCAACAGGCATGGAACTTCATCCCACAAACTGATATCCGACACCTGTACGACACAATGCATGCACGTTTGCAGGCTTGTATTCAAAATTCTGGCGGTTACACCGGTTACTAATGTACCAACATTTCACATTTGAAATGGCTCTTCTCGCCAAAGGCTCTACCTGTGATCTTGAAACTTTAATCAATTAAATATGTTACCTAGACAAATGTATTCCTAAAATTTCATTATTGTACAATAATGTTTTCTTGGTGTTGGGATTTTTTTCCATCAGGGTATATCAAAGCAGATATAAAATTCTGTGTCAAATTTTTGTATCAGTCGGCTGATAAGAACGTGTCTAAAGGCCAAATTCGATTTTTAGATACTGTTAACACATACCAAGGGTAACTCGCCAAGAATGAGATAATAGATTCAATGAAAATTCTAAATTCGTGACAAAAGTTAATACTTCGTTACTATTGTACTCCAATATCATGCAAAGCGTTCTCTGGCATGACAAGTGTTTTTAGAGAACGTGGAAGAAAGTTTTGGCGTGCGTTATCACCCACAAATTTCATGACATCTGCTGGTTTTATATTTCATTTTATTAGATTATTAAACCGATTTCCATTCAGCTAATACAAAATACTTTAATAAACGATTGTAAATATTTAAAATTTGAATAATATAGCTAAGACATTTTGAAAAAGCAGCCGACAGTGGTAATGGCTTCATTCATCTTGAAAGGGCTAGAAATTTCAGTGTTGACAAATGTTGTTCATGATACACAAAATTTTGTCAACTGATGACCAGCTGGAGATACACATTATTTTGTGATAATTTGTTCTACATTCTTGAGTTTGAGTTATTGGTCATCAAGTAATAAATACACTTTGAAAACATAACAATCAAGTTAGTTAGCATTTCTTATCTGAATAATAATTTTAGATTTATTAATATGAACTTGATATAAATTTTGCTTAGCAAAGCTTGAATCAAACTTGCTTTGTAGAGGGCATGCACGTTTAATTTTTGATTCTCTTTTGGGCTATGATCTTAATTATCTTTAATCATTGAGAACATGATGTGAAAAAAAAAATTGAGCTCGAAAGATTATGTGGTGAAAAAAAACCATCGCTTTTTTAAATATTAAAGCGTTCGTAATTTTATAGCCACATGATTGTTTCACTCCGGTTAACTTAATTAATTGGTTAATTGGTAAACTGGTTAATGTCAAATTAATTAAACAAAAAATAATAATGTTCTCACATGATAGATAAGATATCACTATAACAAATTATGGCAGAACTTTTGCTGCTTAGTACTTAAAATATGTAGGTTAGTAATATCATGTGGATTTTTTTCTTTATTTTGTTTGAAAAACTGCAAATAAGGAATGTTTTAAAATATGAAATCACTTATTGGTTCACAATTTTTTAGTGTTCTTTGAATAAAATAATTATAGAAAGAAACAATTGTGAATTATTTGAAATTACATGTATCAGAACTAATATGAATGAAATTAAACAATGATTAAATTTGTGTCGGAAGCAAATAATAATAAAAAATGCTATTAAAACTGCATTTAAAGAATTTCTTTTTTCGAAATGAACTGTACGAAAAATAGCAATTGTATTTTAATGAAATTAGTTTCTTCTTTCAATGAATATTTATTTTCTGCTATCGCTTTTCCCGATTTAGGGAACTATAATCAGCAGAAGTTGGTGAATTATTTCTTTTTATTAATATCTCTAACTACTTGTCGGAATTAATATAAATAAAAACATAATTTAACTTCATTCAGAAGAAATTGACTTTTTACAATACTTATTAGTTTGGGAAGTATGCTTGATTCGAAATGGTCTAATTGATTTTTTGGCTCCAGAACGATATTATAAGTTTTTGATTGCCTAGTCTATTCCAAATTTCGGATTTTCCGTTTAACCAAAAAGCAAAGGAAGTACACATTCCTTTCGAATATTTATTCTAAAATAAAACATTTAGGTATACTTTTGTGAACTTCAATCTTACTTAACTAGCATAAATGCATTTAATCGAAAATTTGAATTTTAAAAGCTAATTAAATATAAATTTTTGTTCCATGCTGTATTGAAGAATGAACGATTTGATGATTCAGAACAGTATGGATTTAACTGGTTTTTTGGAATAAAACTTTATTTTTTTAAAAGTTGTCTATCTAAAATTAAATCTGTTCTTTTGTTTCGTTCTTCCACATTAAATTTATTATTTTCTTTATTTATATTCTTTATTAATAATAAAGATGAATGTGTGTGTAAGCGCTCTTCAGGACACCCTATTTGACCTAGAGTTACCAAATAAATCATATATGCACTTTAGAAGGTAAAAATATTCAATCTGGGATATATAAAAAAAATTAAAATTTCAAATAATTAAGTTTAATTTTAGCGTTTTCAAGAGATAACTTCCAAAAATATTGCAGCAAAAAACAAAATTTTGCACCTTTATAAATATTTATTACTTTAAATGTAGATTATAGAGATTTCCGATTTTATTATACGCAAAGTTTTCCTGAATTTTGCCAATTTTTTTGAATAATTTTTAGTAATCGATTCGATTATTGAATCGAAACTAAAATAGTTTTGATTGTTCCATTAAATAATTTAATCTTATGGTATTCTTTTATTGTTGAATGTTTGTTTTGTCTTTATTTTTGCCTTGATGTCTATCTATGAAAATAATAATTCAAAACTGCTTTGAGCTTGAAATATGAAATTTCGCATACACACTTTAGACAAATTTTGTAAATTTATATTTAGCTTTAGATTCTATGATTTCTGTCTTACAAAATCTATTCTGAGGAAGTGTTGCTGGTTGGCTAACTATTCGAGTGTAAATGAATTTGATGATTACAAAATTTAAAGAGATAAATAAATAAAATTGAGTACCTAATTTAGAATTTGAAATATATTATTACCAAAGTTAGAAACAAATTTATCTCAGAGTTGATCGTCTATCAATCTGCATTTTCCCAGACATGAAAATGTAATAGTTCGTAAATATAATTACTTAAATCAATGCAATTAAGCATATAATCTTGTTATAGCTCATATTAAATTATGCGGTCAAACGATCAGGAAAAAAGATTTTGGAATGTATATTAACACGAAAAGTTCAGTAAAATGCTAAATTCAATGAAGACATAACAACTTTTTTTTGCCAATGCCATTCAGAGGATATGTGGCATCATATAAGAACCACAATTTGATGATGATGATGTCTTGTCCGTGTGTCCAGGGAAAGAGGGTGCAGTAGCTTCTGAGGATAAAGGCCCCTGAGAACCCAGAAGTCAGAAGTCTGATTTCTAGCTCAGATGAAGGTGACACACACATTCGCTCGTACAAACCTTTTTCACATGGGGGGGGGGCTCATTCATACGTCTCACAGATAGAACACAGAACAAACATGCCCGAACCGAGATTCGAACCCTGGACGCCCAGATCACGGGGAAGACACGCTATCCCTATGACAGGACGCCGGCCGGACCACAATTTTAAATGGTAAAGAGGGATAAAGTCTTTATTAGAGAGTATGGGTGAATGTTTTGAATAGACCACTTCCACTCATTGGAATTATGTCTGTCTGCCATTCTATTTGACCGTGAACTCATGGACTTTTTTGTAGACTGATGAAATTTGATATTTAGCTTTAACACTACATTTGTAAATTTCTGTTAAATTTTAAAGAAATCTATTCAGGTACTGTTCGAGTACAACTGAAAACTATAACTACCAAAACTAAAAGCCAGATCAATGAGATTTGATACATGGATTTATCAACTAGCATATTAAATTATTAAATTTTGAACTAAATCTGTCGAAAGGTGGAATGTCCGTCAATATGTACTTTCGCATGCATGTAACTGTAATAACTTAAATAGATAATACTTCCAATAATCACAATACAAATTAAATTTTTATGTACTTGCGTATTAACTGGATACAAAATGTTTATTTTCACTGATCGTACGAAAGATTCACGATTAAGATAAATATTTCATAAATTCGCAAATGTAGTTCATTCACATTCTTACACAAGGTCTACAGTTTTATGCAGGAATACAGGGAATTTGAGAGTATACAAAAATATATGGAAAATACCACTCTTGTTCGTTTAAATTGTTTTGACAGGGAAGTTCAAACGGAATAAGTTGTAAACCCATCACGCACTGTGATATATTTATGTTTGGAATGAAGAAAAATGTCAGTTGTGTTCAAAAATATTGAGAGGAGCTTAAATTTTTGGATTCCATTGAAAACACAGTTTTTTTTTTTTTTTTTGGCAATATTCCTGAATGGGAGCTTTTAATTAATAACTACGACCATTTTGACAGATACCATGTTACAGTTTTGTTGCTTTAGTCTTTGGTTCTCATTTTGACTGAAATACTGAACGACTACTCGAATCGAAATAGACCATCATCCGACTACGTTTAAAACACTCGTATTCGACCACATTGGCGAATTTTTTTATAATGTGTTATTTTTTGTAATTCAGACATTTCTCTTTCCAAAAAAGTTTGTTTTTCCTTAGAAAAGGAAGGTCTAACCTATTATCCAGAGGAATTTAAAGCAAAATTTATTTTTCAGCTAAAATTTGTCTTTAACTTTAATTTTAATTTTCATAAAAATTATCCGCCATTAATACGATATCCCAAAAACTGATAGAGGTATTTACGTAAAAATTTCTGAGTGTGTTTTAAATAATATAGGCAATGAAATGAACCCAAAGTTTTATTGTTGGTGAAATACTTTTTCTGTTATAGGTGTTTTTAGAAAAACTAAGTTGCAAATTTATGGAAAAAATATTTTTACCCGTAACTTCTTTGCATCTCAAAATGTTTCATAGATTTTGGTTCATTTCATTCATCATTGTATTCTATAACTTGTGTACAAAGAAGAATAGGATTGCTGCATTACAATTTCGTGTAGAATGTTAACCGTTTTGGTTAAATTTCACTAAAATTTACCACGGATTTTCCTATTTCTGAAAATATATTATATTCTCAAATAATGTTTTTGTATTTATAGTGTTTATAATTGATAATACATCTAAGAAACCAAAAATATTTTTTTAATCAAATTTTTCCTTCGAACGTAGTTGGTTACCTTAATTTAAATAAGTTATATTAGTGGCTTATTTTGAAGCAGCACTATTGCCAAACTGAAATGGACTTTATAGTTTTGAATTGTGATTATAAAATGAGAATTATACTTGAACTTGCAAAAATTTTCCAGATTTCTGCATCACTTTAACAGAAAGACGTTTGGCCATGTTGAATTTAGTATGAAAAAAAATTCACCTACACGTTGTCTCTTCAGAGGAAGAGGATCTCAAAAGTGATTTTTTCCTATGTGATAAAGTGATGTTAGGAAGAAATTGTACCAATAATTCTTGTCTTTCCTAATAACGACGTTGGAGGAGTAAAAAAAAAAAAAGCTATGAGACAAGAATGACTTTTTCGAAAATCTCGGATTTTAGGTTTTAAGATCGAATTTAGTAATACCTTTATAGCTCTTCATAAAATAATAAAAATTCTATTGGATATTACTGGAAAGAACATATCTGTTTGCATATTTTTGTTATTTAAATGTAAAAACTACAATATGCTATAATGTAATCTTTTTGTAAATTTTAAGTTTCATAGATTTACGAAATTGTGACTAATCAGTATTCTTTCTGTTGCTGATGATTTTAATGTCCATTGCAGAAAGAATATATAAAAATATATGAAATTAAAATAAAAAATTTCAATTTCATTTATAAAACATATAGGTAATTTTTTGATAAAATAAAATGAATTTCGTATGTATTCGTTTTCTTTTACCAATCCCCAACCCCCATTGTTTAATAGTGTAAAATCCATTTTTTAATTCGTGATAATTCTTGGAATATTACTTTTGTTGGCCCGTGTAATTGCTGTGGACCCTATATTTAAAGTATTTGAACTTATTGAATTACTGTGATGATAAAATGAAATATTTGCATCATTAATAAATAATTTTTGAGATTCTCACTGATGTAAATGAAAATATTTCCGTTGTCATCTATAGTAGAGTAAAATTTACATATTTTTTTTTAACAAAATTTTGATTTAAATGTTTTATTTGTATGCATCATTTTAGTGAATTATATAAGTAAAAAAGTTCTCAAAAAAACTTTTAGATTTCATCCAGATCAGTGACTTTTGTGATTAATTATCTGGATTTCACGATTGGTTCTCTAGTTTTCAAAAATGATACAGCACTGGTTTCGATAACATTTATTTCCATGGTTAACCTTTCGTCGGATAGGCATCCGACTAATAGTTAAGGAACTTCAAAATTCAACATACAAGTTATTAACTAATTTAAGATAACACATGGATTATGGCACTCTTTTAAAAATATATTAAGATGGATATTAAGGATTCTAATAACTCTTTGGTGGCTTCAAAATTGAATTAATTTAATAAAACTAAATTTTGGATACTTTTTTCAATACCTTTTTTTATAAATATATTTTTTAATTTTGAATTAATTTATGGCGATACATCCCCCTCTTTTTCCTTATTTATCATTACTTATCTATGTATTTTTTCAAGAAATCCAGGTTAATTTAGAATTTCATAATCCTAATAATATTACGCCAACCAACTCTAGAGTTTGCGCCAAAGGCATTTGCCGTCAAATTTACTCAGCAATTTCTCAAAGACTTCGCAACCCATAGTTTAAGAAGTCTTGATTTAACATCTTGGAAGTACTAATTAGTTTCGCAGATCAAATATTCTTCACCGTGCTGCCTTATCGAAATTCATTTAACTGCATTAACAAACAGCACTTTTAATCCTTTCAAACCAAAGCCAACACCTCCACAATCTGTTTCCATTTCATCCACAAGTTCCAATCAATTCGAGAACAAATCGAACCTTTCATTCCCTGTTCTTCCTTTCTTCTTTTTTTTCTTCGAGATTTCTCCCATTCATCACCCTGGAAGATGCTGCTGCAGTACTATTTGTCCCGGGGACAAAGGCACTGTTCCCGCAAGACGAGAATCCGATTTGCGGTTACCGTCCGTCCAATCACTTAAGACAAACAGCCGGTGAGGGGGAGGGGCCAGCCAATCTGCCCCCTTTTCCCAGGCAGGAGCCCTTCCTCTCCCAAATCACACCGTCTCCCGCAGGACCCAAGTCCGGCAATTGCTGAACTAAGCTAATGAGTGATTAGGTCCTGCAAGTTGGCTACAGTGGCGGCCCGCGGGGCTCTGGGCTCCGTGATTTCATTAGCCACTGTACTATTTGCGCAAGGGGGGGCCCGCCAACCGACTGAGTAGACGTGCTTTACGGTGTGCCTCGGCTGTGCTGCGCCATCAAACCGCCCCTGGGTTTGCTGGTGGAGGGGATGTTCTCCTCATGTATCGTTTGCCAGGCGAAGGAATCGTTTGGAATTTGTTATGAAGGAGGTATCGGATGGAGAGATACAGCTGGAATATCCAGAAAACGATTTTTAGGGGGTCGAGATAGAAAGGAAAGCTGTATGGGATCGAAAAATCAGGAAATTCCATCCCTATTCCTCAAACCTCAGTTTGTAATATTGCTGGAAGAAAATCTGGTTCATCATCTGTTTGCCATTATAAACTTTTCCTTTTTTTTCCCTCTCTCTCTTTCCCTCGTTTACTTAATAGATTCCGAAAAGATAGAAAGAATATATTAAATTCAAATTTGAATAATCGAAAATTTTAAGATCTGGAAAGGCTTAGGATCATAATGATGAAAATGCTCCCTGGTTGTTGAAATACAGTTTCCTCCCCCCGTGTTTTCATCTAAACTTTTGATATAATTTTGATAGGAGGGACTATAAATTCCCTCCTGTTTCTTGATATTTATTGATTTTTAATCTTTAATAGTTTGTAGTAAAACAAATTTAATTCTGTCAAACAGCTTAAAAAATACAGAAAAAATATTTTAAGAAAATTGATACGAAAAAAAAATTATCAAAAACAAACTGAAAAAAAAGTCCACTTATAATTTCTACTTGTCGTTTAATTTTTCTCCGTGAAAAATCTAACGAATAATTTGCTGTTTCTGTATAAATTTCCTGAGCTTAAATTGACTTTTATGCAATGAGCTGAATTTGGTTTGATACGATAATTACTCATCAGTCTCAAAAGAAAAAAGATTTTTCGGCAGTTTCAGAATTTAGAATGAAAAAAAAAAAAAGCGATGTATCAACTTTGATAATTGGTATTTTGCAAGATAAATGGTCCTTTATGAAATAATGCAGCAATAGAACTATTATTTGGATTCCATTAACCCAGTTCATTGCCAATTGAAACAACAACGTGTTACATTTTTGAAAACAACGTTGTGTAACATTTAAAAAAAAATAAAGCCGTTGATTTTCTTTAAAAAAAGGATGATAGCGAAATTGGTATTCGAATATATTTTTACAGTGCTAGGATTCTAAAATATCACTATCGCGAAAGGATTTTTTTTTTCATTCGACGAATTTTTTACCGAAAAAAAAATGAGCACACAGTTCCATTTTTAAATATATCAATAAAGATGTGAGAAATTTTCCTGTATTTTCGTGAAAAAAAAAATTAGAAATCATTCGGAAATTTCCGCGTTGTTGTGGAGGAGGAAAAATATTCCTCCGAGAACCTCTTAAAGAGTTATTAGGCAAATTTATATTTAAAAAATAAACTAATTAGATTACCAGTCATATTCTCGACTCTTCTTATAAAGTGCTTAGTTACTGACAAAAGAGTTTGTGAATATTTTGATAGATGATAACATTTGTGGACTCATTTTTACATTTTTAGAAAACATTCTCGCGAGAAAAGATCACGATTTATTAACTCATTGCGTATTAATTGAGTTTTCGATTATGTAGCATTAGCAATACCTGACTGCATTTCCTGTGGCATAGCATCCAAGAAGAAAAATTAGCTTTAACCTTAAGGCTAGCCTCCACCCGATATGACATGGGCATGTCACACAGCATCAAACATAAAAATCACAGCACAAACATAAAAATATATTTAGAAATTATCAAAAATAGCTAGAAAACAATTTTTATAGAACACACTAAGAAATATTTAAACTGTTAAAAAGGTGAAATTACGATTTGTCAGTAGATAAAACAATCCACTAAAAATATAAAGTAGTGAAGCTGATTTTTTTTCACTTTTCCTCTATTTTAAGTTTAGTTTAGTTTAGTTATATTAACGTCCCGTTTCAAAGCAACACGAGGGCTATTTTGGGACGGACCTCGTCATTTTGAACCACGGTCAGATGACGAGGACAACACCTGAACTGGCATCCCCCCTCTCCACACCAGCGGGAGGACGTTTGGCCTGATTGATTTAACGTGCAAGAGACCCCCTTACACGATTGATCTTCGGTGGAATTTTCTGGATCTGAGACCCTTCGGTTCCGAAGTCGAGACTTTACCACCAGGCCACCGCGGTCCCTCCTCTATTTTAAGTTGAAGTGTCTATCTCTGTCAGCAGGCAGGAGGTTCATTCTGTCTTCGCAACTCAGTTGCAGCGTGGCTTAAAGAAACACAGTTATTTCTCTTATTAAAAGATTCTCCTTTCCTAAGTGTGAGCATTATCCCTCTGATATTCGCTAACCGAACGTTTCTTTCCTTTCACTTTCCTTATCGGAAAACAAACGAAACTTAATGGTATTTAATGTGTTCCGGATAAAGTTAAATTTCCTTTTTACTGGGGTAGGGCATAAGGAGATTTGAATCGATTTTTAAAATCAGACGTAAACAACAACAACAAAATATGTCGCATATGCGTATCACAGATTTTGCTATTTACACATGCGCAGTTTGGGGTTTTCACGTCCAGGGCGGAAAAATTTAAAACGCAATTTTTAAACTCCTTTTTTTCATTTTGATATGACTTTGATGTACTAAAACCTTCCCTAATAAATGCTCTACAAAATGGTATAAATATCTCCAATATCCGTAAACTATTTCTCAAGTTTTTGTGATTCTAATTTACAGACTTTTTCAAGTGACTTCGTTTTATCCTATGAATAAATTGTCTAAACAGGAGAAACAATCAATGGTAAAAAAACAAGCAAAGAAATGGAAAAATTTTCACAGTGAAATAATCTGTCAGATAGATAAATATATACCTCGAAATGTAGACAATTCAGATAACGTCTCTGCCACATAAGAAATGTGAAGAGCATTGCCCCTAATATCCTTTTTTATATTGTTGAAACTTATTCCTTTTGTATTTTTTTTCCTCTTCTTAATGGATACTGAAATCCAAAATCAAAATGATGGGGTATACTATATATGATTGTTTGATTTTAATTAAACTTATTACATATATATCTGAATATACAAGATTGCTTCACTTGCACATAAACCATAATTTAGGACCGTAATCAGATAAAGCATGCGTACACGAATTTACTGCGTTGAATTTAAATCTTTGAGAATAATTTGAAATATTTCTTCCACGCCTTTTCAGAAACTTTGCTTCTATATAATATTTTCTTAATTTTAATGTTATTTTATCATTATACATTTTTGAAAATTATTTTTTACACTATTAAGGAAATTTTCTTAATCATTGCTGAAATACATAAAAAAAATATAACTGTGCGTGTTAAAGACGGCTATCTAGACCTTATCTAATAAATGCGAATTTCAGTTTTTTTTAAATATATTTTTTAAAATATTATATTTAAAGGATGTCAGAAGTACAAAGAAACCATTATCATCAAAATCTTTTTTATAATTTTTTTTATAAAATATTAATTTTTTAAGAAAAAAATTATTTTGGGCTGCATTCGTTCATTTATTTTTAAACTAATTTAAAATTTTTTTAGAAAAAAAATGATGTATTTTAAGTTGCATTCACTTATTTATTTTTCATTTATTTTTTTAGTTCGTGAAAATTAATTTAATTTGTAATGTAATCAGGTTTATTTATTTATTTATCATTATTATTTTCGAATAAAGTGTAAATAATGAAGAACGTATTTAGACTGATTTTCAAATTTACAACCGTTGTAAAATTCCATTATCTTAAAAATTCTTTC
>JAPMOQ010023314.1:6134153-6218919 GCA_026543055.1 Argiope trifasciata | reverse complement strand
CTTCACCTATTATAGTACCAATATAATCCTACTTAGCATTCTAATTAATTACCCATTCTTATTCGTAATCAATAACACCTTTTATGTGGAACAATTTTTTTCCGTAGGAATTTATGTAAAATACCACAGCTGATTCTATTCTGAAAAAACATAATTTTATAGTATATCTTTTATAATGTATGTTTCTTTACAAGAAAGCTATCTGAAGTTATTTGTCAAGCTTTAATGAAATTTCAATATTTAAGGAAAATGAAACTTATACATATCAGATTGATATGTCTCATTTTCATTGTCATCATATGGTGCAATAACTTTTCTTACTTTCAATATCTCCCTTTTTTATTACTACTCCGCAACGTATCTCTACTTCAGTAAAATATGAATTTTAAATTAACGGGAAGGCAATTAAACTTAATTAATACGTTTGTATTTTTCTGCTGAAAACAATCATGCCTTTTAATAAATCTGAATGTAGAAAATATGATAGTCCGCTATTGAAGTATTATTTGCTCTACAAAATAATCTTCAAAACGTATGAAATATTTCAAAGCAGAAATCTATAAAAATTCATCTAATTCGTTATATAATACAGTTTTGCTTTCACAAAAGATAAAAATGACATAAATAATGTATTATTTTGTTTTAATCAATACTTCAAAAAAGGTATAAATTTTATATAATCCTTTGATCTTAAGGAATTATATTCTGCAAATTTCTTCACACATCTTAATTCTATGAAAAAATGAAATGTTTCTACCTTTTGCTATCAGATCTGGCCAAAATATGAAGTTTGAAAATTGCAGTTTTATAACAATCAAAATTTTAATAATTTTAAGCCAATAAGCTTAAGGGAAATCCCGAACGCAGAGTGGAGCATGTTCTTTGAGGCTGTCAACGTAGTTGTCTAAAATTGCATTTTTGTAAGATAGTATTATCTAAATTTTCATAACTCGATCATTTTGAATAGCAGTAGAATGGACCTTTCTTTTTATTTTAAACTATTCACATTTGGAGAATTTCTGTTTCGCTGAGAATATTGGTTCTATTCAACTTTTCTAAAGTCATGTAGTTGTAACTTCATGCTCAAGATTCTGCTAAATAATCAGTTTTTAAAGCCGTGTTATTTTTATTGTCTTTTACAAACTCTGTGTTTATTTTATACATGATCCTTTCTAAAGAAGACCAGGTCTGTTACATCATGGCGTTATTAAAATTTTAAATGTGCGATTCATCTATCCATAATTTTCACAATACCGTAACTTCATTTTTTTAACACACAGGTATTAAACAGAAATCGTGTTCTTTAGTTTTCATTAAGAGAAAAAAAAAATCCCGTTGTCGGATAAAGAATGAAAACGGTTTGAACTTTAGGAAACAATAAATCTTCTGGTGGAAGTATAGCAAAAAATATTTTTTTAAAAATTGCCAAAATTCAAGAAAAATTTGTATGTTTGAGAATGCGATATCATTAAAAAAAAACAATTTTTAAAATTTTCAAATGATACATAATTTATTTTTGTGTTACAATATTTTAGGAAGTTATTGTTGAAAAACGCTAAAATTCAACTTCCTTTTTAATTGACTAAAATTTTAATTAAAAATGGGGGAAAATCCCTTAAAGGGACACATTCCCAACTTACAAGGTATGCATGTGCCGAATTTGGTAACTCTTTCCAAACAGTATAGCCTGTAGAATGCTAGCACACACATATTGATCTGTATTATTAGCATAGAGAGATGTATTTTCTTTTTTCTTTAACTGTTATATGGCTGTTATTAAAGTGTTTTAATCTTTTTACAAGTATTATTATCTATTTAATATAATTTGTTATAGTAACAAAAACAACTGTCATAAACATTATAGATCTGACGGGGATAAATTTTTCTTAAAAATATGAGCAATTAATTGGATAGGAAAGAATCAAGGCCTTTAGGGGCAAATTACGCACTTACACACATTCCAATCCAACGTAGTACAAAATAATGTAGTGATTTCAGATAATAATATTGTGCATTTTACTATATTTAAATAACTATAAAGGGAAAGTAAGTCATTGATCTTACAATACCATAAACAACATATTGCTGGTAAGATTTTAGATTATTTTTTAAATATGATAGAATTTTGGATGAAAACTTGTATAACTTGTGCAATAAATTTAGCTTTTGCTATAAATTTGATTTTTTATCTAGCATTCTTTAATTCAGTAGTCCTAAAGTAGTAGTCTAAAAGAATACTGCATATATATATTACATCAATACTCTGCTTTATATCAATTTCTGTCAATTTTTATTCAACAGCTGTCTTTAATGTTTTAAATGTGGAATCTTTTGCTACAGTATCAAATTAAATTTTCTTCTTCCTAAATACAAAAGAAAGTTCAACAAATATTAATCAGGCATTTTAATTAGAGTTACTGCGTACATTTTTTTTCTTTTGCCACATTAAACCTCACAAATTATTACAGTTCTACCTTATAATTCCCCGAAACATTTCTTCCACAGTAAAAATCTGTGGTACACCCTAAAAGAAAAAGATTCCGAAAGCGGAAAAGGGCTAGGGACAACGGATAGCCCTAAAGAGACGCTCACAAAAAGGAAGAAGAAACAAAAGAAAAAATCCACCGACCGACCAACCAACCTCGGGTAGAAACAAAAGACGAACCGAGTCAGAAAGAAAAGCAAAATCCAGCAGCGAGTGGTAAAACTTTTAAAATTCCTCTTCTACCCAAAGCAGCAGTGGATATGCGGTCCCCCAGCAGAATCTGCCGGGGCGGAGGGGGCAGGGGCCGCCACTGGGGAAACCGCTGATTGTTTGGCTGGCGACCCGTCGCTTTCCATCGTCGATGATTTTGGCCCTGGGGGCGCCCCAAGGAACGGTCCGCGGGATGTGTCGATATAACGATTCCTTCGCTACAGTTGATGCTGGATACCTTACCGGAGGTTAGGGCTTCATTTTGGAGTCTTGAAGGGCGGCCTCTTCGGGGAGCAACCCCTGCTCAGGATTTCTTTTGGGGTTGGCGTGTATAAATAAGTGGCGCGATCGATAGCGGAAGGGTAGATTCTACTTTTCTTTTCTTGCTGGCGAAGAGGAAAAAATAAAATTGCAATTATGAAATTTGAAAGTGTAGAACGATACTGAAATCACTAAAAGGTGGTTGATTTTGGGATTTCATTTGGAAACCAGCTGTGATAAATCTATGAAAAAAAATGTCAGATCAAAAATCTATGAAAACAATAGGATGAAGTGAAAAGTAAAACGTCGAATTGCATGATTAAATATAGAGATTTGAATTAAGTTTGTATAGAATTTATACGATTATTGGTGCAAGGGAATTTAAAGCTGAGAAAATTCTGTATAAATGTATTACTTCTACATTGAATATATTATAATGCTTAGTGATCAATGTGATCAATAATTAATAATTTGCATTAATTTCGCAATTAATTTTGATTTCATAAAACAATTAATTTTGTAGTCAAACGCTATGTGTAGACGATGCCGCTCAATTTCTTTT
The DNA here is from genome assembly GCA_026543055.1 of Argiope trifasciata. NCBI lineage: Eukaryota > Metazoa > Arthropoda > Arachnida > Araneae > Araneidae > Argiope > Argiope trifasciata. The sequence goes on along the minus strand of JAPMOQ010023314.1, from coordinate 6,215,401 downwards.
CTTACTTAATTCATTGACAAAGAACTTCTTACCTGTAATGGTCGCTTTTTATCTTGTAACCTATTCTAGCTTCCAGTCTTTTTATTAAGTTTTATTTTAGGTGTGTATTTAAGAAAGGTTTTGTCTTTCGATTTTGCTCGAAATGTGAATGCTTATGAAACATATGTTTGCGATAATTGTTTTAGTTTATAGTATTGTTATGAAAAATAAATATAAATTTTTAAAAAATTCAGAATAGTGACTGTTTGATTAAATAAAAGCTTTAATAACATATCTAGATAAAAATAGATATAAAAAGTGCATCATGCAAAATTAGAAATAGAATCAAATTTTCAATTAATGATATTTTAAATGCCCCCATTAATTTTAAATTAGATTCAAATGGATTTAATTTTTTAAATAATCAGTTTATTTTGTGTTTTATACCCTTTTAATTTATACTAATATTCTTTCTTATGATCCTGAAGAAATAGTTTTTTTCGTGTTAACACATTTGTATTACTATAAGTGAACTATGTCCTTATTTATAGTATACATATTGGAAACTTTTTATCCTCTAAATAATTTCTACTCTAATTTTTTTATACTTTTTCTTAAATTTTGATTTTATTTAATTTTTTGACAAATCTCATTTATTCAAAAAATATTTGAAATTAAAAATAAAAAGCAAAACATTTTCTTAATTATTTTAAAATATTTTATTTGTTTATATTTTGTAATATTGTTTTTATATTTTTGTTCCCCTCGTTTTCTCTCTGTTTCACTAATAAAATATTCCCCTAATAGAATATTCTTTGTGATTTTATCAACTATCGAATGTTAACTCATAAATGTTTAAATTTTGTACTCAAAATAATATATTGCTTTCTAAATCACAAAAGGAGGTGACTTTAGTTTTATTTTCGCTTAATTTCGTTTGATAGCATCATCACATGTGTTCAAAATATATTTGTTTTATTTAATAAATATTGTAAATACGAAGAAATGAGTTTGTTCAAATCATTGATCTATGTATCATTGCAAAAACTAATCGAGTTGATATGATTCATGTCTTCCCATCTCCAAACTAGCCGCAACTATTACATATTTGCCTTATTTTGGGATGTTAAGAAACCATTTTATTGATGCAAAATCTCATTACAAATTATTGAAGAAATGTTTTGAGCAAATCAGAGTGAGTAAGTCATATGGCAACGCACCAGTCACATGTATCTATTTTCATTTTGCTTAACGTTGAGAATCGACGAATTTCTCAAATAAACATAAGGACAGTGGGTTACAAAAATAAATATCATCACTACAAAATTTAGGCTGAAAACATTAAATTGATACTAAGAAGTGTTTTGAAAGCCGTTATTTAAGCTCAAGTAAGAAAATGTAGCTATTGTAACGTCTAGATCTGGTCTGATCAAATAAAGGGTAGCGTTACAGTCAAGTCACTTTATTTACAGCTTTAATTTACAGAAAAAGAATACTATTTATCATCCATGTTAAATGAAAAGTTCCATGTGGAAAACCACAAGCATAGTTCCTCGAAATATTTCTATGAAACACACGAGAACAGCTAACCGGCCGTCAAAGTCTCACGCTGGTACCGGGGTTAGCTCCAGGAATCCACCGAATTCCTCGGATGGAATCTTCTCTCGAACGCTCGGCTTTCACCGATCTCTCCTTTCGACCTCTTCACCAAAAAAAAACACTTCTCGTCTCTTCTCTTTTCTCTCTCTAAAAACCTCGCCTTTTCTCTCTTCCATCCAACCCCACCTCTCATCCACATTGGTGCATTTGGGCTGCCGATTCTTCAATCGTCGCTCAGCAAAAACTTCATTGATCTACAGTTGGCCGCAGGAATGTTCGTGGTCCACAATGGAACGAATCCAGATTACACATCTGTGTCGCAGACACGATTAGTGCACGGGTGTTCCTTTACCTGGACTCACTCTAAAGGACCAGATGTAAGTTCTTAGAAGGAGGGATCTCCAACTGTCCATCCGTAAGTAATTACACCGCCATAAAACGTCCCCATTGAGGACACCAGTCTGGAAATGGCAATTATTGAGCGTGTGAAAAAGAAACCTCAATGGTCAGGCCGGGGAGAAGCTGAATCATTACACTATCGTTCACCGAAAAAAAATCAACATGTTGGTATCTTTTTTGGGACGATGTAGAAGGAGGACATCTCATAATCATCAAAACTTATTTTTAAATCGAGAACCTGAATTCGGAGATGGGGGAGCATATTTGGAAATATATTGATCAGTATCAGTGTCTTAAGTATCTCAGGCAATGCAAATCTCATGACTCCATTTCCTTTTCAAACTTTTATCGATTTTGATTTAATCTCTATGTAAAAAGTTTTAAATTAGTTTAATAATAAAGTTTTAAGTAGTAGTTCGGACACATTTTGGTAAATTGAAATAGTAAAGCGCTTAGTTGCAGTCCATCTAAAAAGTCAATTTCAATGTAACTGTAACATGTTGTAAATATTTAACTCTATTTAATTTTTATTTTATGTATGTGTTCAATTTATGATTGTGCAATATTATTTTCCGTGTCTGAATTTAAACCGTCCATCTATAACCTAGGAATTATTTGTTTTGTTTGATTTAGCTCGTTCTGTGTAGCAACAATGTATGTTTTTTTAATGTGTTTTTCCGTTGTTAATAAAAAGCTGTGATATGGAATCAAGGTTTTTAATTTCAATTTAGAATACGGATTAAATTATATTTCGGAAATATATCACTCATCTGGGGATTTTTTGATCATTTGAGTGAACTATAATTGAAAAGGCGTCCGCAAAGCTACTTTTTACTGCAGTTGTTTACAGTAACACTTGTAAAAAAGTGTACAACTGACATTTAATAGAAATTATTACAAATATGAAGGAAAAAAAAAGCATTTTTTAATATAATCTAAACAGTGAATTTTTTTTTTTAATTCTAAAGTATCACATCTGGATCTAATTCTTTCAAGGGAAAGATGGATGAATGTTCGTCCAAATGCATGCCAATAAAGATGTTCGGAAAAGAAATAAGTTTGGATCTTATAAATATTGGATAGGATAATAAATAATAAATATTGGAAAATAAAACTTGGAATTCAGATTTATATAAGTTCGTATCAAATCGTGCAATCAGCCTATCATTAAGAAATGGTGCTCCGCACTGCATATCCAGTATTTTCGCTTTTACTGATAAATTCAAATTAAGGAATTTTACTTAAAGATTCTACATTTTGCAAGAAACGATAAAGTCGAAGGAAGAACTTTCACTGTGTTTATCGTGACTGAGAAGTATTTCAATCATGCTCATGATGTTCATATTTAAAGTTGTCAAATTCAGTACGTGTCAGTAACCTTTCTTTAGAGAAGTGCACAATTCTGAGGATGACTTAATAAAGAGACGAAAAAAGTAATTAAAAAAAACTTTTTCCAGATATGATCACACAGAGACTTATTATCTATGGAATCGGTAGTATTGATTCTCATTTTTTTCCATCCTCCAAAATTATCATAAGCAAATAAACAAGCATTTATTTCAGTGTATTTTTTACCTTCTATCTTTGAATTTATGAGTTCTGTCTTCAATAGTTTCCTTGTTTTCATTAAGTCTAAACCAGCTGCTCTAAAGAAATTTCAGACTTTGAACATATAATATTACTTTTGAAGAATAGTGAAAATTATTACGAGATGAATGAACTTAAAAAAGTTTTTATCTGTAGCTCTAGAAGAGAAATATATTAAAATAGAGATAAACAGTGATTCAAATTTTCTGTTCACTGCCAAAATTCGCAAAAATATTATTTGTATTTGTGAATTTTATTATCGCAACTGCAACGCACCGGAAAAGATTTTCCATGCGTAGGAAGGTTTTTTATGACTCTGATTATCATGTGGTCAAAATCTAAAGTTTTTTTTTAAATTTTCAAATCATTTTTCCATTCTTTTTAAAGTAACCCGTGAAGGTCCATATTTTCCTGAAAGATACTTGTGATTTTCTGCAACTTTGAGGAGGAAATTTTACTTATGGGCATATTATATATATATGCATCGAAGTCATCTACTGAAGAAGTTATCAATTTTATCAGATTTCATGCAAATGTCGATAAATTGTAGGTTTTTTTCAGATGAAGCCTATGAAGGTTAAATTGCTACTTTCTAGGAGAATAAATATTTGTTCCGCATAATATTGTTAATTTTAAGTTCATTAGTGTTAATAAAATCAAACAAGAATTTGACCATGTATTTGTATTATAACCAATGTTAAGGTTAAAGTTCAGTCTTAGAAAGAATTATCTTAATATTACAATCAATATTCAGAATATTCCTATGACGGTAGTTATTTGCACTATAAAAAAATCAACATATTGCTGTTCTTATATAAATTAAAAGAGTTTTTTTGTAATTGAAATTTATATCAAGACACTCTTATATGTTATTATGTATTTACTCCAATCTAACGTGTAAGTATCGCAAATTATATTTAAAAAATTAAAGGATATTAGAATTTCTAACTTCAACCGTCGTTGCTGGGAATGTTTAGGCTTGATTGTGTTATCTTTATAACATTTTTTTAAACTCTCTTAATTATACCAACATAAGCATAACATAAAAAATTGAATTTAATATTGCTGTAACAGGCATGCGAATAAACCCAATAATTAAAACAATGCAAAGTATTGTTGTAAAATGTACTTAAAATTTTCTGAAAAATGTATTAAAATAGCATTAAGTTTATTTAAAAATTTAGTGTAAAAGTAAATTTGATATCACTAAAAAACTTATTTATTTAATCTTAAAGCAGAGTGAAAAGGATTTTTTTATGCAATAATATATTTCGAAATTATAGAGGACAAAACATTAACTCTTCGATATATTTTCATTAAAAATCAAATTAAAATATCTAAAAGAACTATTTCATAGCTAGCACCTACTATACAACAAATATATTCTGCTCAATAACTCTGGGTTCAACAGTTTTTGCGCATATTGGATTATCAAAAGTATTTTTGTTAATATTTTACATGTTTTATGACACAATTTATAAATAAGATGACAACTTATAAACATTATTTATACTAAAAATAATCAATACAAAACATAACACACATAGTGGAACGACATAGATTTATTATTTTCAAATAACAATATTTATAATATAATATGAGCGCTTAGCAAGATGTCAGTATATATGTACATTTTACAATACAAATCAGTCGTTTGTTCGCATCAAACAAAACAAAAGCTGAACAAAAACACCGATTTCTTGAATAGAATCGGATTTTAGTCGTAGTCACATTGAGTAAGAATAGTGAATATTATACAAACATTACTTTATTCACATTACTTTGTTCTTCAAAAAGCTTCACATTATAGAAGTACAAGCAATATCTTTTTAATGACAAAGATTTTGAGGAACGTAGGAAATTCATACAAAATACGAAGGATGTTCGCTCCTTTTTTGAACAATTGTGATGAATTTGAAATGATATTTTTATATAAAGTTAATTCCAAATACTTTGTTTAATTGTTTTTCATTATTATTATCATCAAAAAAATGTTTTTCATCGTTATTATATTATCTGTATGCTATGCCGCGACTTTAAAGTTAACAAATGGTTTTTCATAATTCTTTCCTTCGAATTTTCATTCAGTTGACTTAATAATGAAATATTTATCCGTGATAAATTTGTTTTATTACAATAATTAAGTCCAACTAGATTGATCCATTTTCTTATTTAATTTTTATCAACGAATTTAATAGTTGATTTAGATGTAAGACGTCTCTTGGTAGATCTATAGATGATATTTCCTTTTATAGATAGATGGTATTTCTTGTTTTAGATAGACCGTATTTCTTGTTTAGATGGCCTTTCTTGACAGTTTTATAGATAGTACATCTTGTTTTAGAGAGTTAGTATTTTTTTTAAAATTAAGGCAGTAAAATAACATTTGTAATTAGACTATCTGATCATGTCATTTCAGTTAACTATCCTTATTTTTAATCTTCAGTCATATGTTTAACCTACAATACAAATAAATTAGTTTTAAGTAAAAATTAAAAATGTCTGAAGTTGAAAAAGCTTCTTACGTTAAGAAAAAACTTAAAAACTTCTTTATTGTGTATTTTAAATTTTCCTAAATAAATAAATCTTGAAAGTCATCATATGTCATATGATAGCTCAAAAGAAACTTCCTTTAATTAAAAAGTTAACTATTTAATTAATTTTTGCTAAACCTTTACTCAAGTTTTAATTATATCCCATAATATTTGTGAAGAGAAATTGAAGAAATTAAGCAAAAAAGGACGTTTTATTTTCACTTATATAGGTCTAAAATGAGTAATTTTATGTCTTTGTACAATTTTAAAAGAATTTTCTTATAAAATTTGCAATAAAATAGTTGTATATGAAAAAAAAAAAAAGAAAAATATAATTCCTTATATATTTTTTTAAGTATTATGAATCCTTTTATCATTAAATAAAATTTTTACAAGTTTTCCTTTTTAATATTAACATACAAACTTATTTAGCTTTCAAATATAATGATTTCCAAGTCTTTTTTAGTGTTCTTTAAAAGTCAGGTAACGATATATCTTTCTAGAAACACCAGAAGGCATAATCATCTTTCCATTATTTATTTAAATCAGAAAAATTTATAATGATAGGTTTTTAATTAGAAACTATATTATTTTTACATTAAAAAGGTGTGTTTAATCAATAAAATCTTTATATATTTTATTAAGATGTTCAAAAACATTGCAAACACCTTCTGTATTTTGAAATATATACGTAAAGCAAATTCAATTTATACTTTCTGCGTATGAAAGAAGGAATGCATTTTCCATCTCACAATTCATCACTCTAATTTTTTTTTTTAAAGAAAACAGAAACAATACTATTACAATATTAGACTGTCGATCATCCAGAATTTTTTGGTATAATTTTTAAAATATGATTTTTTTCCTTGAAAGTTTAAATTAAATTTCAAAATTACTTGAAAATAATTGGAATAATCTGCGGTAAGGTTATAAATTGAAATTATTATAAAGGTATTTAATAACAAATAAATAACTAACTTGCAAAATAACATACTGTAATGTCAAGTTAAGGATGCAAAGAACTTTTAACTCATCAGTATTTTTTATCATTATTTTAATAATTATATGTCATTATTTTAATAGAAATTCATCTTGGAAAACAAATTCAACAAAATATAGGATTAATTTTTTTATACAAAAATAATAAAAATTTCAATGAAGATGGTTCAATTTTTCACTGATTATTAAGTTATGGGAAATCTTTCGTTTGGTTTATGAAATATAATTTATAATTAATTTTTCTTTTTTTAATGAAAAATTATTAGTTCTGTGAATTTTGAAAATTTGAAAAAACTAAAATTTTCTTCAAAAATATTTCTAGAAGTCATAAAAAACTTGTAACTTAAAAATATTTTCATGAATAATTTACTTATCCGAAATTCCATATTCTAATTAAATATAATGTAAAAAAAATTTCCTTCTCTTAGCAACAGCAGTTGAGAAAAGAGTCAATTTTGTTCTCTAAAATAAGATATGTCATTTTAATTGTGGAATCCAATTTAATATTGCATGAAAAAATAAAGAGCGGAATTTCACAACGTTAGCATAAAGCAATATGTATTTAGGTATTAGATGAAGTTCACAGTTAACTTTATCATTTGATTGTAGCTTCACGTAATTTAAATTCTTAAGTTACAGTTGCCTCATACAGTTTTATAATGTGAAGGTCTCAAAATAAATAAATAATATATGATATCCAATAACATGAGTAAAAAATATATAATTTTGAACTAAATATTGTATAAAGGTTTTATTTTTCAATTCTCTTAGAATATGAGCATTGCTAAAAATCGGAGTTCAAACAAAAAATCCTATTTCAAATAATTTTATGCAATTTTAGCTCATTGCATCCTTAAACAATATGCAAGGTATCAATTCTAACATTGAATTAATAGCCAATTTCTAAACTTTAGATTCGTCTAGTCTTTCTAAAATGTGTAGTCTTAATTTAAAGAATTAAATTAAAGATTTAATTTAATGTTATTTCAATGAATAAATGTAGTATTGAGCTATAAAAAATCTAATTTTTTTATCCCTCTGCCCTAGAAGCACCCTGTGTTATTAGTCATAATTATTGATACACCTTTTGAGCTCTAATATTTTAAACAACAACAAAAGAATAAAATTAAACCATCTGTTTTTAAATGATCAAAAATAAAGCTTCATGTTTTATTATTTTAAAGAATACAATACCTATTTCATGAAATGTCGCACTTATTAGCGAATATTTCTAATGATGGTCATTGAAATTAACTAAAATAATGACATTCGAAATTTCATAATTTGGTCAGTTTAAGTCACAGTGATATTAAATTTTTAAAAAAGTGATAGTGCGTCAGTAATATTTTATTATATATGAATAATTATACAAATCTACTTTTTTTATCAACTAAAACAAAATATTTTCAAAACAATTTTTCATCTGGAAATTGATTGTTATCTCAAAAGGTTTAAAAATTAACTATTGAATCACAATTAAAATCAACACTAATACTTTTTATTAAATAACATTAAAAATTATAAGAGTATTTATTTGTATCAATGTTATTATTAACTCTTAATAACCATATTTGTTAAATAAAGTTATTTCAATAAGATGTGAAAGGATGTCAAATATAATACCGCATGGCATCACGCACACATTGTTATGATATGGACATCGAAAAGCATTTTTTTTTTCATAGGAACTTGTGATTTTAAGAAAAGTAATATAAAAGCATCACCGGTAATACATCAGACTGTACATTATGCTATTAAGATAAAAATATGTACACAAATGGAATAACTGCAAGCATGTGGAAAGACTTAACAATGAAAGAAAAAATCCTTTTTACTGTTTGTTATAGATTTTAGATTCATAATTTAGTATAGTATGATAGAAAAAGGAAAGACAAATAAAATACATTAAGTGTATACAAATGAAAAGTGGTTTGGTCTTGCTTAAAATTTTATTTAATTTTTATGTAAAAAGATGTAAGATTATACTTGTGTATTTTGTTATTTGACTCAATTTTGGAAAACATTAGGCTAAACTAAGTAATTGTTAATTAACATTAAGTAAAACTTAAAAAACAAAACAAACTTTATAATTGTATTGTTTCAAAAGATTATAGATTTCAGCATTTATTATTAGAATCAGTAATTGGTTTAGAAGTAAATCAAATTAATCATCGAGAATATAATTATAAACCTTTCTTAATTAAAAAAACATCGGTTACTTGTAATAACGAAAATAATTTTCATTTATTCAAAAATAAATTATTATTTTAAATAATTAAAGTACAATGGATTAAACAATAAAAACAGCTTAATATAGATAGATATTCATTAATGAAAATCATACTTTGTAGTAAACACTTTTACAAGTGGATTACATGTAAATATTACATATTATCGTATAAAATTTCGGATAATATGTAAATATTTAAAGCTAGATTTTTTAACCACGTTGTATACTATCTTACTACATTGTAACATTCCCATTCTTTGTGTTTATTTTAATAAACATTGTTTTAAATTAAGCATGTATTATTTTATATTAAAATAAGAAAAATTAGGTACAATAATCTTGTGCGTAGTTATTTTGCAATTTGATTGATATTCGTTTCTCATCTGTTGAAATTTAAAACTCAAGAATTCTTGAGTAAAATGATTGGCCTAAATGTTTTTTTTTTCCATAATAAAATATTATAAAAAAATCTAAAATTATTTAAAAAATATTATGAATATTAATTGGTGAGAAGAGATTACCTTAGTTAAAAGAAATTTTTTACAATTATCAAATTTATTATTAAAAAAAATTCTAGCCATTTATTTAACCATGTCAAATTTTGAAATTTAAATTAAAAAAATCACGAATTTAAAAATATTTTATCACCAAACATGAATAAATCGTTTTCACCAAAAAAAATTATGAAAAAATTGGAAAATAAATATGTTCTTTTAAAGCGATTAAATACTAATACTGACAGTATATCTTTTTAAAAAAATCACATATTTGCAATGTCAAACAACTATCAGGCTTTGCCCTGCGTTTCTCAGAGTTCGCATTTTGCATCGTCAGGCTTTGAACAGAAAAAAAGACACAGAAGAGATCATCGGTCGAAAGACTCCGGGTTGAAAATCTTTCCTCAACACGGAAATGAGAAATTAGTATCCCTCTTTATTGTCCAGGATTGGTCCACAGTTTTGGTGTCTCGTCCCAACCGAGAGAGCACCCCAGTCAAGAGACACCCGGTGGGTGATTTAGGGTATGTGGTGAATCTCCGAATGCTGAGTTTCTTTGTGCCTCCTCAGATCCACCTTCCTCTGGAAGGCCCTGCCGCAGATCTCGCAGGCGAAAGGCTTGAAGCCGGTGTGCTTGCGACTGTGGGTGATGAGATTCGAGGACTGGCTAAAGGCCTTCCCACACACTGCGCATTTGTGAGGCTTCTCACCTGTAAAGAAGCAAAAAAATAAATGAATTTATTTATAGAATAGTAGATTAAATCAAACAAAATAGTCCACTTTATGATGAATCTAAATGATCGATTGATCACGAATAGTAACAAAGATGGTTGGTCAGTTACAAAGTGGCCATAACCGGCTAACGGGCCAACATTTATTATAGGACGTGCCAGAATTGCCCAAATGAATCGTAGACACTTGTAATTTCTTCAGAAAGATTGCAGCTAGACCCACTACCTCTTCGGTGGTGGTATAGCTGCAATAGGTAGAATAAAGCTTCACCTTACTATAAGGGGAAGTAAGAGGTATTGCATACAGCGTTCAACAACGAAGGTTGTACGTGGTAGAGGAAATGTATCGAAAATGAAGTCATACTTTCCAAGGATACGGTCAGATCGGAATAATTTTTTGTAGTACGGTTTCTGATTCTCCGATTATCGTGGATAACTCTTGATTGATTCCTTGTTCCTAGGGAACACTATCAATTCCACACAATATTGTTGTAATCTCACTAAATTAAGGAAAACAATGAAAAGTAAACTGCCATGCCCAAGTGATTCTTCTCAATTATAATATCCACCCGCACTTCTTCCGTGAAACTCAGAGGATCTTAAAAAAGTCCGTTGGGAAGTATTAGAACACATGCCTTAGAGTCAGGATTTGTCACTCTATGATTTCCACATCTTTAAGCCGCTTAATAAAGCATTACAGGAGGTACGTTTTCTTTCGGAAAATAAAATAAAAGAAGCTATATAGGACTTCTTCAAGAATCAACCACCACCTTTTTATAGCAAAGGCATGGATTTGCTACCTAAACGACGAGACCTGTGTTACACTACTCATGGCGATTTCTTTCGACTCCTTATGAAGATATGATTCTCATTCAATTTGGCCGTTTTTCATTTGGGTAAACCATACACAGCTCAAATTGGAATAAATGACAAATACCATTATGTCGCCAATGTCGTGCTTTTGGAAAAACGAAATTCCATTTTTTTTGGAAGATTTCTCATTTCCGTATTTAGATAGCTTTCCCTTCTGGACAGGTCAAATGAATATAAAAAGGAAATAGGGCTGATAATGAAAAAAATTCTTGTTAAATGTCAATAGATTATAGAGTGATCCTTAGTTAAGGAATTTTGAGTGAATTTCAAAGTACAATCAATTTTATTTGGTAGTCTCTGATTGTCAGATCACTATACAGTTTTTTAGCTTTTGATAGGAATTTTTTATATAACCAAATCTAGTATTCATATTTTATTGACTTCATGAACATTATTATAAAGGAGAAAAGAATTTTTTACAAGAACATGAAAAGTTTTCGGGTTAAATTTATTGCAAATTCTGAATGAAAGAAGTCAAAATTAAGAATAATTATAACAAATTTGAATAAGGATATTGCTCACGATAGTTTTAGCCACTTTTTCTTTCTTTACTCTTTTAGATTGTTTATGGAGTCTTCATGAGTACATACAGGGACCTTAAGCACTAAATTAGTGAGTCCTTGTCTCATACGTACATATAATTTTGATTTTTGAAATTAAATCCTTTTATAGGGGTTATGATTCAATGAAAACTGATTGAAAATGTATAAAAAATCTGAAATATTCTGTAGATTGAGCCAAATCATATACAAAATGCACCAATATACAACGCATTTCAAAACTAGGATGATTAATTCAGTCAAATGAAAGCTTTACAAAGAAATGAAGCAATCAAGCAATTGAACTGAGAGCTACAACCTCAAAGGAAATCACTTTAAAGAAAAACTGGATCACCAAATCTTTCAGTCTTTGTCATCAAATTTCTTCAGAAACGATAATCAAATGGTAACAATTCTGAAAAGGGTTTGTTTTTAAAGTTGAAATAAATTTTACCAAATAAATTTTTATCCTCACAATTAAATTTTTTTGCCTTATTTTTTTTTAATTATTCAGTTTTCCCTTTATTTTTCATTTTTGAATCCTCTCCAATATTCGAAATAAAAAATAAACGAAAACATCTCTTGACTTCGCAAAAAAGGTCATATATATCATTATATATCAATGGTATTAATATTCATTGAATGAGAGGGTACTTCATAAATGCGACAGTAAGTCATAAAACAGTCAGAAAAAGGAAGTCCTAACACTTTGCCTGCTCAAAAGTCCATTGCATCATTTAACACGCCTGCATTTTAAGGGAATTTAAGCGGGGGAATATGCCGAAATAAGTGACATTTCCTCTTTTCCCTTCCCATAAATAAGTGGGCCTCCCGAAAAGAGCAGTCCCCTCCACCCAATAAAAAAGTAAGCGCCCTAAAGTGGCGCGATCAGGAAGAGGGGTCGGAAATCTGATCCGGACGTGGTTACGAGATTAGCGAGAATGCTCCCTCTCCCTTGAAAGAGGGGCGCGTGCCCTTCATTAATGGGTCCCCCGTTCATTTGAAATGATTCAAAGCAGATGGCCATAGGAGGAGAAACCTAATTACTTGTCCGCGGTCCCCCTGTCAACCGGACCATTTGTCCTCCAGGTTTTGTGCCTGCATCACTCTTCCCACGTTTTTATTTGTCTGTTTGCCTCGCGATCTGCACTTCGGGTCTAAAGTGTCGATCCAGTCTGTGAATGGTTTGCGTCTTCGCAAAGGAAAAGGGGGTAAGGGGATCAAACATTGCATTCCAAAGAGAATCGATGGAATTGTTTGCAAATGGCTAGAAAATTCTGCTAACTGCATATTCTCCTTTAATATCAATCATAAGGTTATTTGTGGATGGGTTTTGGAATACTCATTACAATAGTGGTTCTTTATTCCATTTATCATTCATGTCATAAGATTTATCATAACATCTTTACGTATAAACTCTCCACCCATAATCTCAATATTCAAGAATAAAGCTTATAAATATAGTTTTGTAGAAGCAATGTTCTTATTTTTCCTAGAAGATAATATTGAGTATAAGGTTAATAATAGGAAAAATTAGCAATAATTCTTGTGTCTTTTATATGCTTTGACAATGCCATAAAGACACATATTTTGTATTTTGGTTCACCATTTTTGGGGGGAATCTGTGTAAAACACTTCTAAAATGTTTACTTTATCCAGTATTGCGAAATATTATACTAGATTATAATATTAGTATTCTTGAAGATAAGCTGAGTATACTTTAAATTCCCTTTCAAGATAATTATTTTGGTATGTAAGCATTTCCACGGTAACTGCTACGGTATAGTATATAGGTAATTTCAAGATAATGACATGCTATTTAATATTCTCATAAATCTCTAATACTAATAAAAATGAATGCGTTTATAAGTGTGTCGATGCTTTAGGAGCCAGATCATTTGACATGCAGTTACAAAAACTGAAACATGCATACTCTGGAGGGTTGGCATATGCATCATGGATAATTTTAATTAATTAAAAATTATACTGAATATTCACGCTTTTTCACGATATTATCCGTAATTATTATTACACAAATTAAATTTTATGCCGTTTCAAAATTTTTTTAAAAAAATCCTCATTTTAATTATACCAATTTAATAGTCAGGTCAATTTTCTTTAGTGTTGGCTTTTTTTATTTAATTTCTTACAATATATTATATTATACCCTTAAAATTCAAATTGTTTTTATGGTTTCTTTAAATATTAAATTAAGTGATTTTTTTTCATAGTTGAAAACTAAAGTAGAGGGATTCTATTCAATATCTGCATAGTTAAAATGACGAATAAAAAAAGGAAGTTACAATACCGGGAAATTTCGAAGATAAGTGAATTGCATAATTCTTTTTAATAATGCGAATAATATCATGAAACTGAAGAAAAAAACGCGGAAAATGTTTCAAATACGCAATAAACAGAACTGAAAAATGACAATTAAAATTTTTGTCAAACGATATGGTGAAACCATTCGATGTGATACATATCTAGACGATTGAACTGAAATGAAATATAACTAATATCTGGTTATAAGTATATTGCATTATATGGTTGATTAGTTATAAATATAATTGATAATTTTAGTGTTAAAATTGACTCGACATTTTGATTATGGAAGAGGCAATGAAGTTAAAGCACCTCTTAAAACACAATGCGATAATGGATTACATAAACAATTAACGTTTTCCCCTTTGATTCTGTGACATCGTGATACGTGATTTCATTTGAGAATTTCGTATATTTATAAAAATGTAAAAAATATATTACAAAACTAAGAAAATAAGATTTCTCAAATGTCTCTCTGCACTTTTGTTGGGGATCATGGATATCAATTTGTATATCAGAGATGTAATTGAAGTGAAAAAAATCAATATTTCCAAGCCAAGTGGTCATCAAGGTAGGCTCGATTCCTTAATAAAAGGAATCGAACAAAAGCAGCATAAAAAGAACTTTAAAATCTTGTTAATTAATTAAAATGACATATTAATACTCGCAACTATTCTTAATCTGCTCTTTACATGTATACGAATGTGACTAGTATATTATTTAACTTTGTTTTGGGACTCTATAAATATACGTCTTAAGAAACCTGGATTTTCCTATTACTGCAATGATAATATTTTGGTTTTTTAATCATGCTGTATCACTTTCTTATCATATCGTTTTATGAAAGTGTGTCGCATAAGTTAACTGCCATTTAGGGAAAACAAGAAAAATTCGATATATACAAACAATAATCTTGTTTTAAAGTTATTGAAATGGAATGCATTCTTGATTCTTCTTTAAAGCATTCGTCATAAGAGGTTATATCGAATGTATCTTAACTGTAATCCAAAAGTTGATTACTAAGCTATGTAAAAAAAAATTCATATCGAAGTGTTATGTTTAGTTCTATTGTAACTTAAAGCAGTGCAAAAAAATCAAAGGAATAATAATTTAAGAATTTATAAAAATTTGAACTCTAAGTCAATTATTTTCGATAATGCGAACTTTAATTTGTTAAATTAACACAATGACGACTGAACATCGAAATTTTGATTAATGGTTGGACGAGGACTGAACTGGTGCCACATTCTCCAATTTTCCATCCGATATAAAATGCTTCCAACAGAAAAACAGATTGGCAGTTAAAGAAAGAAAGAAAAACTGTGATCAGATTTTACCTTTAACAGTCCATTGGCTTTTGAAACTGAAAATTTTAATTTCCCAAATAATGTGCAACTTAGAGCCATTATGAATCTATAATTTGTCAAACTCCAACTTTCAACTTACTAACGTAAGTTGAAAGTTGGAGTTAGTAATAGAAAATTCCTTCTGGGTGAATTTAACTAAATAAACCGACGTATAAATAACTTTCTATATTATTATATAGACCAAACATAAAATAATTCACAAAAGACCACACAAAATAATCAAAGAATAGGGCAAGAATTTTTTTTTAAGTTGTATTCCTTGTTACATTAGAATTCAGCGTATTGATTATCCTTTCATTATTTCAACGAAACAAAATCAGAACTTCCGCCTAGGCAGAATCCAAAGAGCAATGTAATGAGCTTAACGAAAACACTTTAATCCTTACCATTCTTATCTCCCAAAGTGCAACGTCAGTAAAGCATATCATATGCAGATCTTTAACCGTATACTTCTAGAATTTTCCAATGTTTTGGTGTAGCTCTCAAATCAAATGATATACCAAATACATTATCTTATTCTTATTCGGAATTCAGTCAGTATGAATGAGAAATCCCTCATCTTGAAATATAAGAGCAAGCCCATAAATCCCAAATGCTATTTTTGGGTGGAATGGGAAGGGCCAGCTGTCGCAGAATTCTATTTTAAAAGACACAGAAAAGCAAAACTTCCACTGAGACCCAATTCTGAGAAACAACGTAACGGCATACCGTACGTTGCCGTAGTACTCAAATCCACGTCGTCTTTTCTCCCCAAGTGCAACGCTGAAAGTCAATAAAGCGTATCCTATTCGAACCTTTCAACGAATACTTCCAGCGCCCTCCATCTACCTTGGTACAGCCCCCCAAACTAAATAAATGTCAGCCGTATATACTCTTGATTGGAATCCACTCGCCTCACTCTGGTATAAATGCGAAATCCCTCACCTTGCGACTCTACGAATGGAAACCGGTACAATAACGAGACGATAATTTTTCCGGGAAAATTTAATTTACCTCGTTCACTCCCGGTAATCGGAGTCGGAATTCCATCCGGCATCGATCAAGTATCGGGAAGAAGATTCCTCAAATTCTCCACCCCTCGTCCCCCTGACTCACTCCGGCGGTGGTTTGTTGTGCAATTGGGGGACGTCGTTACACACATACCAGAGGAAGGCGGGCCGAAGGATCTTTTTGGTGAGGACCTTTTATAGCACTGTCTCTCTCTCTCTCTCTGAATTTAATATTCGCGATAATAAATCACAATTGAAAGAGGGTGGCCCGCTTTTAATTTACTCAGCGGGAAAGGGTCACGTGGTTTGTTAATGACGGGAAATCTGTATGTGTGGGAAAACCTGCAGTGGGCGCATATTGGATTGGATAGTTAAAAGAGATTTTATCGTTTCAAGACAAACATCAGAGAAATATTTTGAGCGCCTGCAATTCGGCGTGGAATGCGAACTGGACGGTGGGAATCGAGGAATGAAAAATGGATGCTAGCGGTATTAAATTTTCGACTGTTCGAATGTGGGATTCTTCGAATATTCCATTTTCGTCCTTTGCTGCGCTGTTGTTGTGGTTGGAGTAGATGGATTTCGAAGAAAGAGTATAGTTTTCGAAATATATTTTGGGGCACAAGAATATTTTGAAAAATGAGGTTACTCTAGTTTTTGGTTAAGTTTTCAGACAGAACCTCAATAACGGTTTTCTTTTTCTCTTCCCGAGAA
Source organism: Argiope trifasciata (assembly GCA_026543055.1). NCBI lineage: Eukaryota > Metazoa > Arthropoda > Arachnida > Araneae > Araneidae > Argiope > Argiope trifasciata. The sequence goes on along the minus strand of JAPMOQ010023314.1, from coordinate 6,198,042 downwards.
TTTTTCAGCCCAAACTATTTAGCTGCGAAGTATTTTTAAGTAGAATAATACTTTATTTACAGAGGAATATTTATTAAAGCTTAAGAATGTTTTGAGAAATAAGGACTATTCCAGTTTTGGCCGTTTGTTAGACAAGATAATTTGTTAAAACAATTTAATGCATAAAAAATATCTTACATTTTTTAGTTTAAAAAAGAAATATTTCAATAACCAAATTTGGATTCACAAATATTTTTACTTACAATAATGGCTCATTATCACAAGAAGGCAAGTCACATAATTTGATCATTATTTAAAATCAATGAAGTAAATAGTCCATTTCTTTCAAGTAATGAGATAAATTTTTATTGCATCTCCTAATATTGATGTCTTTAGTATAGCATGCACATTATAAAATAATTCTAACTGAATGTAATTTTTGAATCGTTATAATATGGGGGAAATGGTGGAGAGTTATAAGGATTATTCTCAATGTGTATAATACTACTACATAAAGTTGATTATCTTACAGTTTTTAGAAAAGGCAGACCTTTTCTATCTATGTACACCAGTAAGATTTAATTTTCTCTTAATGCACCAAGATGTTTGACCCATAAACAGTCATGAGCTCCATTAAGATTTTAGAATCTGGCATGCATTACTTGGTGGTACATATGGTACATTGGACAGTTTCATTCTATATTTACATATCAGTTAATATTCTGTGTAGTACTAACAATAAAACATACAACGTTATATTATTGGTAGTATTACACATTGTATGTATTATTTAACTTATACAACGTTAATACGCGTATTCTGAGCTTTGTTTCTTTGCAAAAAGCAAACAAATTTAAAATTTGCCTTACTCTGAAAGGAAGAGATTCTCTATATCTGAAACAATGTATTTTTAGTATGGTCTTTATATTGTAATAAAATACAATACATCAATATGTAATTTAGGGATTATAGTAACCACCTATTACTTATCCCCAAATTGCATATTACACTTACCGGTCTTTTCAAGTGAAAGGATTTTATTAATCAATTTATATGATTCCAATTTAGAACTTGTACGAAAGTAACAAATATTTTCAAAACAAAACATAATTTGTATGTATTTACAATGTTAGGCAACTTTTGGTGCATATATATAAATTAACTGACCAAAAAATTGTATGAATAGAAGTTAGGTTGATAAAAATGCGAGGCAATTGAATTTTATTTTGTTTAATAAGGAAAAAGAATTAACAACTTAATATATTTTCACCTTCATTGTAAAAAAAGAGCATGAATAATAAACATTGGTACTCATTGAAAAAAAAAGTTCGTGTTCAATATGTAATAAACATTTTTTACAGAGCAAGTAAGTAAAAATTTATAAAATGAGAGACGCTGATCCTAGCCCTCATAGATAGCTTGGATCGGAGACCTATGCAAACTAGATCAATGCGATTTTAGTATTAGCCTAAAAAGAAAGGCTAATTCGTCATTCAAGATTCTTAAAATGTAAAATTTAAAAATTTAATTACTTATATTAGCATTAATTTTTAATTATATTTGGCGTTAATTTTTCTTTTTTTATGGCAAACGACTGACGTTGTTTCTCATTCATAAAAATTTCAAATTCCTCATTCCTGTGTCTAGGAGTTTAGTAGAGTTCTATTGTAAGTAAAATTTTTCTTAACTGACCACTATTCTAAGTTATCAAAATCTCTTCTGAAAAACCATGAATTTCGTAAAAATGGAATATTTACGTAAACGAAATAGTTAAATAAAATCTAACAATCTAGATAAAAAGCTATATTTTGATATAAACAAAAGTTTTATATCGTTGTATATTTGTTCTGAGTCAAAATTTATTTATTTCTTAATAGGGACAAACAATAAGCATTCATGTCGAATAATTATACGACCTTTAAAGAACATTTGTATACGACTTTGCTCATTCTATTCGAATGAAATTGATGGTACGATTTCAACATAGTGGTTCGCTACCAGTAATAAGTGAATTCGAAAAAAGAGCCTGGATGATTTGGCTATAATCTCCTGAAAAGAACTGTTAGAAAGTGACATAATAAGCATGAGATTAATCTAATAATGTAATGCAGAATAGTTTAGAATTTTAGGAGCAATTAATTAAAAAAATAAAATAAAAGCAGTGACTCGTTCTTTATGGAGAACTTATTTTAGGTAAGCCATACCAAGGCATAACACAAGAACTATTTTGATATGGAACGCATAAGTAAGAACTGTGATCAAACGACGAGAACGGCACTCCTAGTCTGGCGTCCATTTTTAAAATTGCGTAGGTCAGATGTTCGACTACTAGCATGTCAGAGCGATTGGTCTCTGATATCAGATCTAAAATTCATGAAAGCCAAATAGAGAAAGAAATTTTCTAGAAAATATGTTTCAACACTGGAACCCACCGGTTCACTAGACTCAGTTCACTACGAGGGCACCATTGTATTCTTCCTGTGTATTTCTGGTTTTCAAAGCCTGAGTGAGATGTGTAAGATTAAGGGCAATCATCAGTAATTAAATAATGAATAAATATTATAATATTCATCACATCTTTCTTATAAATTCTTACCAGAAAACATACAGAGATGTTGTTGTTGTTTTCAGAAATTCATTTAAAATTTGGAATCATTACAGTTAAGTTACAACAGCCCTCCTCTTGATTAAAATCGTGGATCTGATACATAGAAGTAGCTACTAATAAAGAGGAAATTAAAGAAGCATTTATCAAGTTCCTGCAAACCACTAAGTCTTTCGAATGAAGTAACGTCAAAAAGCAAAACTATGCACTAAAAAGAAAATATTAATACAGCAAATCAATGCATCTTAACCATGCTGTAGCAAAGGAAATGAGATGTTTGTTAATTTTGACAGTATGCACAATGTATCACATACCGAATTTCTAATTAATACCCATCATTTCCATCTCTCCCCAAAATGATGCGCAGATTTCGCACTACAAAAGGTCATAGTTAATTATTCCTCAGAAGTTGCGCATAGTACACGCAGAAATCCTCTCTGATTGTCGCGGCGCAACAAGCGTTCGAGCCATCTTTCATATCTGACAGGTCTTTTCCAATCGGGGCGAAGACTTGGTACAGAAGACCGGGGAAGAAAATATCCATTTTTCTTCGTCTGCGGGGATGGAAGAAAGTTTATTATTATTAGAGCACATAGAGTGGTTGACTCCTGACAATGACTCATGACTCCAGGGGGCCCCGGTGTCTCGGGGGGTCGGGCAACTCAGCTGCGCCGTGCGAAATCCGATTTAGGAGCGGGGCCCTGTAAAAGTGGCTGGAAATTTGATCAGTGGCTGTGTCGGTAGTGCGCATTAAAAATGCAGTCCTCAATTGGAAGCGGGGTGGCTGCATTGTTCTCGGGCCACGTGAAGAATTCTTCCCTGGAGAGACGCTGGCCTTCGCGCATGTTCCGGTGAGTGGCTGGCGTGTGTGTATGTGAATGGGTGAGCGATTAGATGGTGACTGAGATTCAAGCACCGTTTAAAGATGATTCTCCGTTGCAAGCGAGGGGAAGGTAACCATATCAAAACGGAGAGCGGTTCAAACGCATTCCAGAACAGGTGCACGATTTGGAAACAGGTGTGAAAGGTTGCACTTCGAAAGATGTTGGCCGTAAGAATGAAGCAAACAAATTAATTTTTGTCAAAATTTTACACGTTTGTAATTTTTAACCGTGCAATTCGTAAAATGCTATACATCGCATCACGAGGAGGCGTTGTGATGTTAAGAGTGGCGAAATTTATTAAAGGACTTTTCTCATTTCAGGTTTTTGAAATTTGTAACAATGAAAATAGCTTTAAATGTTATTGAAATGTTGATTCATTTAATTTTATTAAATCGTTGCTTTTAAAATATATTTTATTTTAGTATTAATTGGACGTATTATAACAACAATTGGAACAATATCTATTTTATATTTCCCTGATCTTGAAAATTATTGAAAAGAAAAGGATTTTATAGCAGCCATTCTTGATTTTTTCTCCACCAGAAGCTTCTTTGTGAATAATAACAATAATTTAACTCCATATACAGTTTTATATAAATGAATAAAGTATATAAATAAAGTTTTAATTGTTAATGGATGAAAAATTAAATTGTTAGTTTAAAAAAATAATAAATGTTTTTTCCAAATTATTTTCTTAGTTATTAGTTTTACTTATATTAATTAATTTGATAAACTATGTGCACTGAAATAAAGTTTTTAAAACTAGATTTTGTAAAGTCACTTGAGATCGGAACCATAGTTTCAGTGATTCTCTTTAATAATTCAAACAGTTGGATGCATTTTTTTTTTCATTAACATTTTTATTTGTGTTGAATTTTGTATAAATTGCATAAAAATGCATTTTAGTCTAGATTTTATCGATAATGGGAGACCTAAAGTGGCCTTTCCACGAACTACAGCCCATTTCTGAGATGTCTGGATAACATTGTGATATTTCCTCGCCTTTAAATTAAGTGTGATTGGCTGAATATATGTGGTGTGTACTTTGTTAGTTAGAAACACTTCTTTAGATGAGTTTGAGAGGAAATGAAGGTTTTCTGGCAATTTTCAAAGAATGTTCGAATATAAATTTGTTTAATAGCCTTCGATTAAGCTCTTTTGTATATTAACCCCTCAAGAACTAGGGCTGTCACTGCGGTCTTTAAAAAGATACGAAAATTTTCATATCTTTGAAAATGAAACTCGACTATTCCAGTATTCTCAGGTATCTGATTTCGAATCATCTTAGAAATAAGAGTTTTTTTTCCTATAATTTTTAATTTTTCATAATGACATGACTTCTCTACGTTCTAAACATTTCGCATATTCTTTTTAGGTTTTTTTTTTTCAAATTAATTTTAGTTAATAATCCCAGCATGGTTCAAACGGTCTTTTGAACTAGAGAGTTTCACAAGATAGAGTGGTCAATTCAATTCTAATTCTTTCCACATGTCCACAAATATTATAATAATAGAAGTATTTATTAGGATTTCCATTTCAATTTATTTGCTTGAAGATTAAAAAAGGCATAAACGATACATGATCTTAATTATGTTATAAAAAATCATATGACCATTTTTTGCTTTTTAATTCAGTCAGATATTTTTGATGGTCGAAATATTAGATAACAATGAAGGCTGAAAGGCAAGTCTTCCAGTTAGAACATAGAAAATATTAAATACCAAAATTTAGATTTTGCGCTGTTTGAAAATTCGAATCCCCAACATCAATTAATGGGACACAGTTAAAGAGGAAAAGGATTAGAATGGATTAATATAGGATCTGGTAATGAATACGGATGAAAATGTCTCATGATGAATGAATAGAGATGATAGAGAGCAGCAATAGATATGAAATACACCGATAGAGAACAAATGCTTCTCTCAGTACTATGCCCATTTATGAAAGGATAGAAATAATTCTTAAACAAGGAAGTTAGAGATGAGATACAAAGTTCGAAAGATCAAATCCTATCTAGAAGTGTAGATATCTGGTCTTATAAAAAATATTTTTTACATTATGTTTATTTTTCCTTCAAGTGTCTGGAAATTTTATTCCAGATTTAAACATCTAGCATTGCATCTGAGCAATAATCAAGAGTTATGATTAGAATAAGGTTACCATATATTTTCCTTTAATCATCAAATATTTTTTTAAAAAATCGCAGTGGTTTTTGAGACTTTCTTTAATTGGATTAAGGCTTTTATCTCCTACCACCATTAAATTTTCATTTGGAAGATGACAATTGATAACAATGATTTCTGAAATGTGTAAATGAAAAGCGTAACAATAACATTAACGCTTTAATATAAGTAGGGGCCGCGGTGGCCTGGTGGTAAAGTCTTGGCTTCGGAACCGAAGGGTTTCAGGTTCGAGACTCGATTCCACCGAAGATCCGTCGTGTGATGGGGTCTGTTGCACGTTAAATCTATCAGGCCAAACGTCCTCCCTCTGGTGTGGCGTGGTGTGGAGAGGGGGGTGCCAGTTCAGATGCTGTCTTCGTCATCTGATCGTGGTTCAAAATTACGAGGTCCATCCCAAAATAGCCCCCGTGTTGCTTTGAAACGGGAAGTTAATATAACTAAACTAAACTAAAACTAAGAATTATTTCAGTAAAAAAAAAGATAGAGAAGGAATGAAAAAAAAATGAATTTATGAAGCATATTTCATAGAACGAACAATAGTATTTGACCTACTAGGTCACCAACATTAGACAAAAGATTGTCAATATAACTTTCGGCGTATAATAACAAAAGCAATAAGAATCTTTCGTAAGACATGTTGGCATCAATAATCAGTGGGTCAGATGGAAATCGGCAAGACTACCATCACAGATGATGCTCTTTCATATCAATGCACAGGAAAAAAGATGAGGCTTGAAGGAACTGATGACTTCGAGCCATTTTAGGAGACTGCCTGCTTCATTATTTGAATTATGACTATTCATTGAAGACAATTTGCATTTATTTACTTGTGTGTTATTATTACTTTTTTTATACAAACTCAGAAAAACCCTCTAAAGTGGTACCACTTTATTGCTAATTATTACGTTATTTGATAGCTATTTTAGTGGTTTATTTCAGTTATAATTTAGTTTATATAATAAGGTGCCATCTGAAAGCTAAATTTCAGATATTTTTCGACGAACCTCCTGATTCTGAATCATGGACACATGACGAGGACAATACCTGGTACCTCCTCTTATAATTTACTTCACTAAATTACCTCCACTGCTTCAATTAATTTAATAAATAAATACAAGAAACAGAGAAAATTGTGAAAGCTAAATAGTACTTAAAAATCAAATGTTTACAACCTATCATATTTATAACAGCGTACATATATTTTTAACTAAAAGTAAACTTTTAAAAATCGGGTATTTTAAGTGGCGTAACATTTTGAAATTTTTATTTTCGTTATAGAATACTAAATGTAACATATGAATACTTCAGCACAGATAGAATAAAAAAATAATTCATCTTCTATACTTATAATAAAGCTCAATGTGTGTGTGTGTGTGTGTGTGTGTGCGTGTGTGTGTGTGTTGGCGCTCTACAGGCCAGACCGTTGGACCTACAGCTACCAAATTTGGTACATGTATACCTTGGAGGTCCGGAATGTGCACCTCGGAGCCCTTTTTTCGAATTTTTAATTAGAATTGGAATTAATTAAAATTTAAGCGAAATTTCGACGTTTTTCCGCTATAACTTCCAAAAATATGATCGCATAAGCATGATTTTTACATCAATTTAAAGATAAAAAAATTAGCTTTCTAATGGTATCAGTTTTTGTAATTTACAACGTAAGCTTCTATTTTTAACGAATTTTTAAAGAAATATTTTAACTATGTTTTTATCACGTGACTGGATAAAATAAAAGAATGCCGGAAATTCAAATAAAAAAAAACTATCATCGTAAATCAAGTCTAAAGAAATGCAACTTTCAGCACGTGACTGGATAAAATAAAAGAAACATAAAATGTGATATTTTCTGAAAAAAATAAATGCAAAGCAAAGGTTTCTTTAATCGTTTGCAATATCTAAATCATTTATTCCATAAATCATCTTTATTTACAGTAAACCTGATTGAATTTAGACATGATATGCATTGAAATCCCGACTTAATGGCATATTTATGTAATTGTTTGCAATATCTGGATCATTAATTTAATACTTTTTTTCCCTTTCTCGCTTTCTTTAAAAAAACATTTAATATTTTGGCAACATCATCGAATTTTTTTTAAATATTTTGAAAGCATAACCGATGGTTAAAAATGACTGATTTATAAAATTAAAGAATATTATTAGGAAAAGGTGTACTTTTAGAACTTTCCGTCCATCATCTTAAAGAAAATATTAATTTCAGGTCAATCAATGCCCGGAATTACTTCAAGGCTAATGAATATGTGATTTAATTGAAAATTTTAGAACGCTTTACACATGGCGAACCAGCTGGTCTCCAAAGGCGGCTAGTTATAAATAAAACTGAATGTTTGTCTGTATGTCTCTTATACGGTGCCGTACCGCTCATCCGATTGCGATGAAGCTTTGAATACTTATTTCTTGCAATAATTTGCTTCTGCTGAAGATGGAAAAAATATTAAAAAAAATATTGACAACCCAAAAATCTTGAATAATAAAGTAAAAAAATAGAATTATTATTATTCACGTTTCTCCTTTATATATAACTCAATTTCAATGAATGTATTCATTGCCGATAAGAAAATAAATACTATTCTTAATGAAACAAGATAACTATTTCAAATTCTAAATAATATTTCCTAGATTATTTCTTCTGAGGCAGCAACGGGGCGGTTACCAGCTAGTTAGCTATAAAAAGCATTATGCAGGCTCAGAAGTGTCAATTATATGTTATGAAACTTCTCTGCTTTATCTTATGCATTTTCAAAAGAACTAGCTACATGTTATAAAGCTGTCATCTCCGTATATATATAAAAAAAATTAAAACATTAAATGTCGAAATGAGGGCAGTGCTCTGTCTTGAATTCGTATGCTTTCAGAATAAAACGTCTTTTGTGTTTTGCCTCGTATGATAATAAACAGAATCGAATATGCATATTGGATATTTACAATTAGCTGATTTAAACTAAGATTTAATAATGACCTGAAATTTTTGTTTTCATATAACTGCTAACTTTTATTTATCAAGTTTGTTTCATTTTTGAAATGTTCTTTACGTAGATTTACATAATTCCGAATATATTTTGTTCAGATTTATATAAGTTTTAACCATACAGATAATCAAATTTTTTACGTCTAATTTTTTAAGGTTTTTAATATTTTTCTAATAATTTGAATCATTTCACCAAAACTTCTTTAATTTAAAAAAGGAACCCATCCATTCATATATCGTTTTGATAATTTCTCAATCCATAAACTTTCCTCATGCATAGACTTAACAGAAATCCCCATTTTTATAAATGCTTGCACTTGAATACATATGGAAAATGAGAGATATGTATAATCTAATTCTTTGACGAATGCTCGTTTTTCTTCGTGAAAATCTTCCACTCAGCTGGAAAATAAACTTTGGAAAGGCGAAAGTGCCATATCTTCTCGAAATCAGAGTAAGATTTTAAGTCTCGTAAACTTCCTTTCTTTTAAAAAAAACCATCTCCAAAGACATAAAACTCATCCAATCGTTCGCGTGATATGTAATCCGTAAGATATCGCAGTGATATATATTTTAGCAAACCCGCCCGGGCAGCGTTTTTAATATGGCTCCGGATTCAAGAGAAGAGGGGAATATCTCAATATTGTGCTGTGTTTTTTGATTTGGGCTTAGAGGAGAAACTAATACACATATTTGATTCGATTTAAGAGATATTAAATTAATTGTTTAAGTTTTTATTGTTTTATCTATAAAGAATTCTGAAAAAAAAATTCTATTCTGATTTTACACTGTTTAAAGAATTGCCACATAATAGGCCAAAAACAATTTAATTTTAGAACTGGCATGCATTTCTGATCGTGTGCAAAAAACACGATTACAGCTGATAGAATCTTTTGATCAAGTGTCTGACAGAACAGCAAATTTAAAAATTTTATTAGCCTAACTGCCGAATAAATAAATTTGTAAAAAAGATTAATTCTATGTATAAGAATACTAACAGTACTTTGAAAGTATAATTGGTCAATTGTCGGCACCATGCCCTAGGGGTAACGCGTCCTCCCAGTTTATCTGGGTGTTCCGGATTCAAGTGCTGATTCGAGCATGGTTTTCTTTAACTTGAGCTCTACTTATGAGGGACGTAACCCCCCCCCCCAGTTAAAAAGGGTTGTGAAAGAGAGTGTGTGAGTGTCATCTTCATATGAAGTCAGACTTCTGCCCTCGGGTTCTCAGGGACCTTTACCCTCAGAAGCTACAGCATCCTCCTTTCCATTGTAACGCTGACAGGGCCTCATCATCATCATCAATAGGCCAAATTCTTACCTATTTATTGTGTTCGCTTGGTTATTATGGAATTTATAAACTGCTTAAATAATGTTATGTATAAGTGTAAACATTACCACTCAATCACGAGTTGTCATTAGATAAATAAACGCTATCTATTTTTACAAAGCTTCTAAAGTAAATTAGCCTAAGTTAAGTAATTATTATGATAATTCAATTAAAATGTATTGGAACGTGAAACTAAGTGGATCAAAAATTGACTCTTATGTTGTATTTTGTCGAGGCTAGAAAAATGTCCAAATAAGCCAGGAACACGATAATTCAAAAACATAACCAATTAGATGGATTAAATATCAGCACGGTTCTTCATCAAATTTATAGATTTTACACAGTTATCAGCGAATAAACCCACTTAGTATATTTTTTAGATATTCTAAAATTGTATAAGACTTCTTTATAACTGCACTCTAAAATTGCACAAATGAAACCATACGCGCAAGAAATGTATAACATACTTGAATTAAAATATTGCATATATTTTTTAATTGGTGCATTTATTTACCTCTCATATTCAAAGAAAATATTATACATATTTTAAATTTTGATTTCATTTATCAAAGAATTTTCCTACCATGTATTTAATATTACTTGAATTATATAGTCCAGGAAATTTTAAACTTCTATATTTTAACTCAAATTATTTGTAGTTTATTTCCCTCCCGAGTTTACATTATTTTATAAAATAAAGCTAGCTCGAAATGTCTGTTCTAATTAATAAGGCTGATTAATACACATAAACAATGTTTTTAACTCCACGTTTCCATTAAATATACGTAATCAATGAAAATAAAAAGCTATTATTTAATGTTGCTATTGAGAAGTTAAAAAATGATCAGTAATACTTAAAAATGGGGTGTTGTCATAAATATTTTAAAATATAATATACCAACTAATATTTTTTTACTTAGTTTCTAATTCCAGAGAAACTCTCTTACAGTCGATGACTACTCAAACAGATGATGCATCAAACTCTATGAATGTTCTGATCGTTTGCTAAAAATGTCTCTAAGCATTCTTTGTGATTTTTGCTAACTTCAGTGTTAAAAATACAATCTTGATACACAAAACTTTGACCATGTATTTAAAGGAAACTCTGTTAAAAACTATCATCAGTATTTATTGACATTAGATTTATATTTTGAACCATTTAAGTAGCATAGTAATACAATGCTTCGCTGCACTTTACACTTGATTCAGTATAGACTAAAGATTTTGCAATTTCTATCCTTTACTTCTAATATTAATATCAAATCTTCCCTTTTTTTAAAACATGCATTGGGTTGTAATGTGGTGAGAAAGAACAAGAAACAAAGTTGTATTAGTTTCTTTCTTTTGAAATACCTTGAAGATAAAATTTTAGAGCATCTGTCTTATGTTTTTTAATGAAAGAAAGATTTAATTTTTCGCTAATTTAATCTCTATAAAAGTTTCTGTCAGTATTATAGTAACATTGCATCAGTCAATGCCCAAAGCCATTATTGAATGCCCAAAGTCACAAAACGCATCTTAATTGGTCAATTTATTGACCAATATCTTTTCCCAGTTGCCCACAAATGCCAATAAATTGCAAGTCACTTACATTTAATATGGGTTATCTAAAACTCCCTTAGCTCCCAACGCCACCACATGATACTCAAATTACGACAATCCAATTCCACGAATAACTTTTGATCTTGGATCAGAGTTTAATATACAGTCGGAACTATTTTATGAACTCTCACCAAACTTACAATCAACACAACTGTCAGAAGAACTTGAGATTATACGAATCAAGATTTTATTAATTTCCTGCGACCAGACCTTTAAGATACCTTGAAGACAAAAATCTATTTGTTTTTAAACTGAGAAGGATGTAGTCCCCTCCCCCATATAATCTCCGTAAAGGTTTAGATCAATGAAGAAGACAAAAGATAAAGAAAGAAGACAAAATGTTGTAGTTACTTTTGACAATTACCATAGATAAGCCCACTGACAAAGTCAGCGATTTAAGTCGAGTTTGTGCAGTAACTTCTGAGGCTAAAGGCCCCTGAGCATCTGAGTGCAGAAATCTGACTTATAGCACATATAAAGATGGCACTCACACACTCGCTTGCACAGCCCCTTTTTACAAGGCAGGGGGTGGCTCTTTCTCACACATCTCAGATAGAACATAGGGTAAAGAACAATCATGCTCATCCAGAATTCAAGCTCGGAATGCCCAGATCAAAGAGAAGACACGCAACCCCTAGGCCAGGACGCCTTCAGGAAGAGGACATGAATGTATCAGTGTTCAAGGTCAGTACTGAAATGAATTTCGAAACTCACTTAGGGAAAAGATATTCGCCAATTTAATGTATATTTAAAATCAAATTTAACAAAAGGGTGAAAATCATATCGCCAGGCTAATGTCATTTACTCACATTACCGATGTGTGCGGCCTTTACTCACGTTACTGATTCGGGTCTGGAAACTCCTTTATCGTGGACCAGCGGAAGACCCCTTTCTGAGAAATCCGCTGGTGATTCCGGGTCGGCATGAAATCCGTCCCAAGCCACTCGCCGGTTATTGGGTGAGTGGCGGCCCACCGAAGCCTCTTCCGAAAGGCATCGCGCCGCAATGATTTGAGCAAAGCGCATTGTTCTCCGCAAATTCAATTTGGTCCGCCATTTATCTTGTCCGAAAAGGTTTCCCCCAGACCCTCGCCTTCACCCCCTTCCCATCCAAGTATGACGCACTCCTCAGAGAGAGCTTCCATACTTTTGCCGGGGCGAAAACGAGGTGAAAAATGGGAGCGCCATTATTGGTAGTGTGGCGCCATGGCAGTCAACGAGGAAGCAAGCAGCAGCCCTTGCATTTCTGGCTCCCCACCCCCACCCCGACCAACCAACAAACGCTTACTTCTTGCTCTCTCTCATCTCTTCCCCTCTTTAAATCCCGCGGAGGACGGTGTTATTCTCCCTTGCAAAAGCATCAGCCGCAGAACGGGAAAAGAGGCCAAGGCCTAGTGGTGTAAGGCCTGCTTGAATATGTGGGGGTTAAATTATGGATGGAAATTAACAAAATGCACCCGGTTTGCAAACTATTTAATTCAATGCGATTTGGGATTCTGTTTTCGGCAACAATGCATATTTCGTAAACAAAATGAAAAAGGAAAGCTTTTAAATTGCATTAAGTTCTCAGAAATACATTTAGATCAGACTTCCGTTAGTGAAGTATAGATAAATGAGTAGATAAAGCATTTAGGATAAGGATTGTGGTATATGTTTAGAGTTGAATTCGAAATAATTCACTTAGAAGGAACATTAAAAAATGTATTTCAACCATAATCAGAAATTTGTTTGAATATTTCTTGCATGTTTTTAAGGAATATTTGATTTACTGTGGTCATATCACTAGTACTGTATTTCTTTATCTATTTTTATACATAACAGAATCACTGCATGAGAAAGTATTGAATTTGAATCTCGACATAACTCTAAAATATTTTTGGGTTACATTTTTATAATTTTTCATAGTTACTTTATATGAATTTTTTGATAGGTTCAATAACGGAAAACCCATAATGCATGTTAACAAAATCCGAAAAATTTCTGCCCCCATTACAAGTTTCATGAAATTGCTTTCTGAAAAACTGAAGGGTATATGAAGCATCATAAAAGAGTTGTCGACCTTCAGAAACTGTTGCTGTGACTTTCAACATATTTCAAGAGTTAAATGTAACCTTAAAAGGTAACAAAAACCTAGTTCAGAAATAAGCTGAAAAATGAATATTAGGGACTTCATTTTAAACTATGGTAAGAGAATAAAAATAGCTATGTATTTGATTTTTCAAATGAAGTTTAGTTTTGAAACTACACGACGATTCTGGAAGTAGAAATTTGAAAATTTTTAGCCTGGTTTAGAAAAGGACAATTTAGTTTAATCCGAGTAATGTTACAAAGAAAAACGGAACCTTGAATATATTCCCCTTATTGATCACTAATATCACCATTGCCTTTATCCCTATCTTTCAACGTTTCAAAATCCCATTATAGATCACATTTATATATGCAGTAGGACAAATTCTTTAAGGAATCTTCAAGGAAATTTCAGCACAAGAATTAAAGTATGCACTCATCGGTATTTCTATAGATCACGTAGACTTATGTGATGACAAGTACCTATTATTTACTTCATTTAACTTGCAGAAACATCATTAAATCGTAAATTACTTGTAATTAACATGGGTTATTTTAAACCTCTTTACTTGCAGTCCACCATCTGATATCCTATTCTCCACGATTCAATATCACGAAAATTTTCGATCTTGGATCAGAGTTTAAGATACAGCCAAAAGGATTTTATTAATTTAGTATTGGTAGAAATTTATAATTTAAGAAGTTAGTATTTAGTATTAGTACCAGAAAAGTTTTTATATATGACGATCTGTTAACAGGCCACATGCTATTCAGATGATACAAGGTCAATATATAACTTTAAAAAAAATAACTTTCTCAAGAATAAATTTCTAACTAACATGCATTCTAAGCAGATCAGAAATATAAGATTATTTCATAATATTCTAGACTATCTTTTGAGATGTTTAACTCCTAAGAAATCTCAAAGAACTCATGCCTGTTTTCCTCCGAGTGCGTTCAGATTGCAGCGCTCACCTTGTAGAGATTTAGCTGCTTGCTGCGCTGAAATGCCACATAGCTTTAAACATTCATTACCTGACGACGAACAAGATGCCTTTTATGTTCCTTTCTCCCCTCCCCGTCTCCATCCCAAAAGATCTTTTACTCCCCGTCCCCCACACCCTCATCAGTTCCACTCAGGAGAGAGGATGGAGAGGGAAGGAGGTGACAAAATTCATAGCTGAGGGTATTGTTTCACAAAATATAAAAGAGAAGGTAGTAAATTTTATTTCTCGTGGTGTGAATTCCGTGGAGGATTCCAGTTGCGAAAATTAAGCGTTTTTTCGATGATTAAATGTGAATAATTTACTTCTGGATTGCTATTGTGCAATGTATTCTCAGTAGAATACTTTTTGGTGACGAAAGTAAATGAATAGTTGCATCTAAATCAATAATAATTTTTTAAATCTTAGGTTTTTAAAGATAATTGATAAATTATATTATGCTTCCTTTTTATACGTACATATTTAATGCATCGCATTTTAATTTCGGAATTTTCTTAAAATTAATAATTTGAATTCGTACTAGCAAAACAGATATTTTCTTTTATCACTTACATTAAAGTTTGTATATATATATATATATATATATATATATATATATATATATATATATGACTTTAAAAATACTCAAAGCTTATTGGCAATTGCATGGCTTGCTAACAGAGTTTATAATTATTATGTCGTGTCCGAGTTTCCACAAAAAGGGAGTGCAGTAACTTCTGAGGGTAAAGACCCCTGAGCACCCAGAGGGAAGAAGTCTGACTTCTAGCTCATATGAAGATGACACACACATTCACTTGCACAGCCCCTTTTTACAGGAAGGCACATTCATACAACTCATAGATAAAACACAGAAGAACAACACTGCCCAAACCAGAGCTCGTACCAGGGATGGCCAGATCACGGAGAAGACACACTATA
This sequence comes from Argiope trifasciata, assembly GCA_026543055.1. Classification (NCBI taxonomy): domain Eukaryota; kingdom Metazoa; phylum Arthropoda; class Arachnida; order Araneae; family Araneidae; genus Argiope; species Argiope trifasciata. The sequence goes on along the minus strand of JAPMOQ010023314.1, from coordinate 6,182,483 downwards.
TCTATGACAGGACGTCGGCCAGAATTTATTATAAGACAATTTATAGTACATAATAATGTGTATTTGATAAAATGATAGAAATAAATTACTAACCAGAGATTTTTTTTCTGTTTTATACCTTAAAAGTAAAGCAAACACAGAAACGAAAAAAATGTATAAAGCTAAAAAAATTTTTTTTAATGTAAATTAGATAAACGTAATTTTACAAAAAAAAAAAATCTCGCAATTTTTTTTTTACACCTCTTTCCTTTTTATCGTTATAATCCGGTAGTCTAATTTCTTTTTCAATACCTTCCCCAGAATTTATAACTTTTAATGTAATAATTTTTAATTAATTTCTGAATATTTCAAATGGTCAGTTCTGTAATTGCTGAATTTCATAATTAATAGAACCACTTTTTTTATCAATTCGAATATTTTATGTTGACATATAATAGAAAATAGAGTATTATGATTGTGTGATTGCATAATAAACGGAGCAATTCATTACATATAAGCATACATCAGGAATGCTTATTAAAAATACTACGTACAGCAAACAAAAGCATTTTTCAATTATTTTTATCCCTGCTTATGATAAAAAGCTGAATGTGCTTGTATGTTGCTTGTAAAGACACACTGTTTGACTAACAACTAACAAGTGTGGAACATATATATTTTGCAAGACAGAAATGTGGCCCTAAGACCAATTTTTTAAGAAAAATTAACCTAAAAATTAAGTTAAATGTTGGCTTTTTACGCGATAGTTTCCGAAAATATTACAGAACAAAAACGATTTTCACGTCATCTTAATTTAAAAAAGCTTATCTTTTCAATAGTACCAATTTGACAGCCTGCAAATGTTTTTCTGAATTAATAATTTTAAAAAATTACTTGATTTTTAGCAATACGTAAATAGAACAACTGCTCCAAAATTGGAATCGTTTTCATTGTTTCATTAAATATTTAATTACGTGACTTTCATCCAGTAGTTATTTTCGTTCTACCCAGCTGGAGAGATTTTCCAAAACTTTCTCGCATTCTCTTTAATCCAGAGTGTCACCCCAAAGAACGTCGTTCATAGCATTGGCGTACAAAAGTTGCAAAATATTAACTTTTGGACTGAATTTAGCAATTTTATTGAATCTGCCGTTCATCCTTGGCGAGTGTTTTTGGCGAAAAATTTCTGACATACCGTTATTAATATCCGAAAATCGAATCAAATTTATGTTTGCAACCAGATTTTCTCAACCGATTTAAACATAAATTCGGCACGGAATTATACTTGTGATCAAAATTTCCATACTAAATTTGATATATTTAAGTCATTAATTTTTAGGGGGAAGGAGGGGTTATTGCGTTTACACGCTTCTAAAAAACAAACTCACAAATGGTAAATTTCTTGATGGTTTTGGATAAATATTTGATAAATGCCTTCAATATAGAAGTTAAATATGTGTACCAAATTTTATCTATCTAGCTTCCTTCTTTGTGTAATCTCTGTCAATTTAATATTCAAACCGGCAGACAGACAGGTTTTCATCAAAATTTGATGGTTATCTACAAATTTGATATAAAGACCGTGTATTAGATTTATCTGCCTAAGTCAAAGCGTCTCTGAGTTATCTTTGTCACAAACATGGACATTTACCAAAAATAACTTTTTTGAACTCAGATACTTCCGAAACTTGGAGATTCATGAAAATCTTGAGTATGAATTTTTTGATAACAATACTTTCTCTATATTATGTATACGTGAAAGTAAAAAAGAAAAATTTTGTTTAATATCTGTGTAGTTTATACGACAAACAAAAAAGAAAAGGTTACAATATCGCTGAATTTAGAATATGAATGAACTTCACATTTATATTTTTAAGAGTTCTGTGAGTTTTTTTTCTGTGAGTGGTTTTCATTAGAAAGGTTTATGAATATAATGACTAGAATACATGTAAGTTATCAGATTGAAAGAACTGTAATATCTAATAGTTTGTCGGAATCACTGACATGAAACTATATATAAATCATTTAACTAATTTTAAATGCAATCAAAGGCCATAAAGGACCAGTTGGTCGCCAAAGGCAACTTGTAATTAATATTTCATGACATAGGAGAAGTACTGTCTTATTGAGACTGCTTAAATATTTTAATGCACTATGAAAGATCAATAATTTTAATAAAAAAAACAAGTGAAAACCTTCTGTTATTTATTTATGTACAAAAAAAATAGTTAAAATTTTAAGAAGGCTTGTCACAGAAATGAAAAAATATATATTAAAATAAGGCCAAAGGTAAAACTGAAGAAATTGTTATCCCACCAATTTCATTGAACGTAATAAAAGGTCGTGGTTTCATATGGCACTTATCAAAGACAAACCCGCTGAAAAAGTCAGTGATTTTAAGCCGAGAGAGCGTCTCTTGTTTTCTGTAGCGCCATCTAGGGGCAAGGATGAGTCTTAGCTACTCGTGCATCACATTCACTGGCACAGTTTCTTTTTACAGAAAAGCACATTCACGCACCTCACAGATAAAATATGGAAGAGGAATAATCATGCCCGATCTGGATGCCCAGATCAGAGGGAAGGCGCGCTGCTCCTACGTCAGGACGCAAGCGTATAATGAAAGGCGAAATAGCTTTTGATCCTTAAATACACACTACTGCTTATTATACGAATTTAAGTATGACTTTTAATGATTGATTAGTTGATTGATTTGGGTTTTTCGGCACAAGGGCCATCTTTGGCCAATCTGTGCCATCCATATGATTAAAAAATGGTGAAATAATCATTAAAATTTCAATAAATGAATAGTTGCATAAAAGCAGAATATAATGTTAAAAAACACTGGAGACAGTAGCACATGATTGTGCATTTACAATGAAATCATGTGCTACTGTTTCCAGTGTTTTTTAACATGACTTTTAATGCACATCATTATTTATCTCCTTCTCTCTCTCTCACTCTCTTGTGACATAGAATACAACTACGTAATCCTAGATTTTATTCTTTTTGAACCTCTATTTGATGCCATTTTTTTTGGCTCGTTCCATTTCCAGTTTATGACGATAGCTAATTATTATAATTGCTTTCTGGATTATTTCTGTAAAAATAAATATCAGTGGTCCATTCTGAGTAATTTTCACAACGATGAAAAAGTCATTTAAACCACAACTTGAAACTGTTTTAATGAAATTAATTTAATAATTTATAGCCAAGCAAGTCTTTTTCTCTGCAGTTATAACATGTTTTATTACTTGATTTAAAATAGAGAAAAAGAGTTAAGCTCTTATTGAAATGCTTAATTGTTGATGATATTTAAATATAAATTATTGATAACTAGCTGCATACTGTAATACTTTCTCATAAAAATGGTTCCATAAGCAAAGCTTATATTGTTGTAACTTAGGTTGCAAACTTTATGGACCAAGTAACTAACAGAGTCTATATTCTAAATAAGAAGTTCTGTCTTAATGAGATATATTGCATTGAGTATATATATAAAAGGAGTACAAAAGTATTCAAGGTTGTTCACTTTAAATAGTCATTATGTATTTTAAACTCTTTTAGTAAAATATCAACAATAACTTTTCATTAAAGATATAATTTTTTATAAAATTCCCCATTAGTAGGTATGAGTATCTGCGCATAAAGAAGCTTATAAAATTGTCAGACAGTTGCTCGAAATGGCCCTTTTGGAGCTTCATTGTAATATTATTAGCGTATAGGGTAATAATTTAATATAAATTGAACGTAAACAAACTGAATCATCATACGCATTTTTAAAACCACCACATCTATCAAACTTATAATAGAAAGTTAATATCGGCTTTGAAATTTCCCTACTTATACTTCGCAGAGCCAGAAATCTAAAAATGAAAATAAAGCTTGGTTCAATCAAATTGAGCATTAATCTTTTCGCACAAAACAGGATGTAATCCAAACTCATAAAAATACAGCGCCACCATTTAAGAAGCATCGCTTTTCTTTCTTTTTTTTTTCCCCTCCCACAAAAAGGAAAAGCATAGCTCTTTCTCTGAACAATATAGACTGAGGGGTGATGGTGGTGCAGGGTTATCATCTTAATCAATCGTCTAACTCTCTCTGAAATCTTTTCTCCATCCCCATCCCAAACGGACACCGATCAGAGCTCACAGCAAGGGTGGAAAAAAAAAAATGGAACAAATCCCTCGCCGCAAGAAAATTTAAAACTCAGCGCTTATTACTGAGGGTGGAAAGAAGCGAATGAATTGCTTTTTCCCCCATTTTTAAAGCCTCGGTGATTAGGATCCAGCCACCCACGAGATAGGACAGGCTCCAGGGGGTGGAGGAAAGGGTCGTCCTGGATCTTTTGGCGCCAGAAGCGCAAGAGGGCAGAAGAGAAAAGAAGAGAATGAGCGACAGACTGAGAGAGAGAGAGAGAGAGTCGCATAGGGTCCCCTTGTTTTTATAATCCCCCCGCACTGGTGAACAGATTGTTATTTCTCGGAAACTAATTCAATTACCATTTTGCACCGCCGCCGATCTATGAATGGGGATGTCCAATCCCCCCAGGTGATATTATGGGACCCTGGGATCAACTAAGGGGTGGTGTGGAAGGGAGAAGTAACCCGCGTGTGTAGTTTAATTCTCCTGCGTTCGCAAATTGCCGCAACCTAATTCTATTAGCAGGAAAAGGTAATACTTTCGGTGGTCTTGACGGAAAAGAAAAGGTTTTTGCTTCTCGGGTTTCCTCGTCTCGGGCCCACAGAACAAACCCCGAACTTAAACTGTGTCTGATTACCGGCGTGCACGGAGGATAAATAATAATAATGGCAAAAAGAGGGAAAGAAACCAAAAGAGGACGGAAGCACAGAAGAGAGGAAAAGAAGGAAGAATAGGAGAGAGAGAGGATAGGGTTAAATCACGAGCTCAGGAAATCCTTCGTAATTGGAAGGCCAAATATGATGGAAAGCTTTTGTTGCTTACTTTACCAATAGCGTGGCAATCAAAACATAGAACCTACCGCAAAGGTTTTGATCTCACAGACTCTTCCAGAGAGAGAGAGAGTGGCGGAAGAGGGTAGGGAGAATAAGAGTAGTCGGGGGAGGGAGGCAGTGGAAAGCCATCTCTTCCCGCCACCAAACTAATTCATTTTGAAGCGCTCTGCAAGGATATTTCCTAATTTTCGCGGACATGTGGAGAACCGCAATACTTTAAGCTTCAAAAGAGCCGGGGCAGGGCAAACAGGCGCTCTTGCCTAGATTGATTATGATTTGAGGTAAGGGATGGTTGGAGGGCTGTTCCCGCGCGGAGCCGATTGAATTCTGGGGTGCTCATCAACTACTTGGGCGTCCCTCGGAGCTTTCGGTACACATGTAAACATTTAGCTTGTCGTCGAGTGGTATTACTTGACTCGACACACACAGATGACAAGTTTGCACTTTGCTTTATGCAGTCCTGGTTTAATTGGGTTTAGGTTCGGTCTCACAAATCTTTTGTTTGGTTTTCAGTGTTTCTGTTTTAGGAATATTCAGTGAATCAAGATAAAGACCAGCTGCTTTCTTCTTTGTAAGATTTTTTTCTTTTTTAAAATTGAACTGTGATACCATTCATTTTTTTTCCAGCTTAAAACGTCCATATAATTTTTTTTTCGAGTCAGAAAATTACAGAAAAGAAGTAAAAGACATTTTTCATAATGTTTTCAGAATCACAAGCAAATATAACAAACTGAAATTATGTTTAAAAAATACTGAATTTTGCAATCTTTTGCGAATTAAACAATTTTTACTGTTTACCTACTTTGTAACATTTATATTTGATTGCAAGTAAAAGGTCACTGTGGGAAATAGTGCAAATTCATGGACGAGAATATATCGGATAATTAAGCGAATTATTTTGGGGGGAATTCTCGCAAGTTGTCTTCCCTAGGATTTGTAGAACTAAGTCCATTCAAAGGACTGAATGTATCTCTTTCAGAAAAATAATTGACCTTAAAACATCTGTTATGATTAACGCTTCTCTAAAAAAAAAATACTAGCTAACGTCTCAATGTCGCAGTGACTATCGATTCATTTACCCTGGATTTTTGAGCAGTACGTGGATAACTCTTGTGTTTTGTGACATCCGTTAGTAAAATCTTATTTTGTGCGTGAGAGCATATAACAAATTCCTTTTCGTCAATTTTTCCAAACACTTCAATAATTTTCATCTTACATTGTGCATACATTTTAAATACCGTAAATAATGAAAGGTCATAGAAATTAAAAATCCAAACATAAAAACAAAAAGAAAATCAAGTATATTATTTTTGAATCATATTCAATTAATATTGTTCCAGAATTTGAATTGGTTTGCTGTTTTCCTTTATACCATACTTTAGAGAATACTCTCAACATCACAATAATCGCCATCTAAATATTATTTCGAATCAATTTACATATGATCAAAGACAATAAAAATTGTACTTTAGCTATCGACTTTCTTTGAGTATGTAGTATCTGAAGTAATACGTGATTAATACATCACATTTCTTGAGCGTGTAGAGGCAAAAAGTTTTTCCCAAATCATACAAATATATTCAAATTGTTTAGTTTTTTTATCACCATTTTTTTCTCATTTACATAAACGTTTCACATATTGACATCGCTTATAAAATTAAAAGTATTTGTTTCTGCGCCTACTTTTTTAACTAAATAAATAGTCGATGAAATTTTTGAATGGTCTATGCATGCAATCTAACCAGCTCTAACCAATTTACATTGTAATCTTTACAAATCTGTTACAACTTTAGCTTCAAGAAATCTACTCTGAAAAAAACTCAAAAATTCAAAATCTTTTAACTTATTTAATTGGAAATTGCTATACAGCAGGTAACCAATCACTAATTAAAGATTTCAAACTCAATATTAGAAACGTTAGAGTATTGAGACTAATATGCACACAATATTATTTTGCTATAAAACTGTTATGAATCAAAATATAAATTTTGAAAAGGGTATCTGCATCTAAGTTCAATAACAACGTTAAATCATATATATATCAAGAGGGTTTCCGAATGATCAACTAAATTGTAAACTGGTATTAGAAATCTATTTATTACTCAAAAAAGGTTTTGTTTCGTAGCTAAAAAAGACACAAAGGTTATTTGAGAATATCAATGAAACTCACCTGTATGTATATATGTATGCTTTTTCATGTCTGACTTTTGATGAAACCGCTTTCCACAGTACTGGCAAGGATACGGTCTCGTGTCGGAGTGAATCAACAGGTGGGTGGACAGAGTGGAAGACCTCTTGAAGGACTTTCCGCACTGTTTGCACTCGAATGTCCTTTCTGCCGTGTGGATGGCCCGATGCTGACTCAAACTTACTTCGTGTCCGAATGTCTTGTTGCACAGTTCACAGGCGAAAGGCCTTTTCCCACTGTGAGATCGTCTAGCATGCACCTCCAGTCCATGCGGCGTGCTGAACATCTTGTCGCACTTGACGCAAGAATACACATCACCTGTGGGCGATGACTTGAGAACACCGTCTGGACTGGAAAGAGCTTTTTCACCATGGGGCCCCGAATGGGTTCCAAAACTGTACAAAGAAAGTCCAAAACAGGACAAACCAGCCGTGAAAGCAGGGCGGAACAAGGATGGACCCTCCGCTGAGCCACTGCCTAAGAGTCTGGGGCTTGCATCGTCTGTTTTGGGTGGACTTTGCGTTTGACTTCTGAAGAAGTTTGCAGTTCCGTGGCAACTAGTCACCGGCACAGGCTTCACCCTCAAATCGGTCGGCCAAGTTGCTAGTCCAAGAGGTTTGAATTCACCAAGAGCCAATGGAGTAAGAGATGGTCGAATTTCTTTATCAGTCCCACATGCCTCCCATGGAGATGGAGCGTCACCAGTGAGCCTTGCTGTAAAAATCAATCAGTGGAAACATTTCATAAGACAATTGATGACAAAGTACTATAATAATATTTTTAAAAAACAGACATGGGAAGATATGATAACGGAAGAACATTTTAATGTTCTGAAATGGGTTCATTACACTTGAAAAAAAAGACAAAGAGACAAACATTTCAATTACATATTAATTGATAAATAAAACTAAGGAAATTTATATAATATCAGCAAGTTCAGCATTATATTAAATTATGTCCAACAATGCAAATTAAGTGTTAAAATTTCCTCTTGTATGGGTTAGAAAAATTAGCTTTGACTTCGACTTTCCTGCAATATTAAAAAAAAAATTCATGTATGTTTATTATGCTATTAAACGGTTTTACTCAAATTATTATTGCAACTATTTCAAAAATAATTGTTGAAATATTTACTGTAAAGTAATTAATAACTGAAAAGCAATCATAATGAAGAATGAAGGCAATTAGTGCTGAATTTTTTAAATTAATATATATATCTCTGGATTTGTCATGAATTTCCTTAACCATAAGTGGGATTGAAAGAATTGAAGTCATTTCTTTACTATTATTTTTTCACTTGCAAATCAGGCTCAGATTTGATCCGATCATTATTTGATTTATCAGAAATTATTTGAATTTGATCAGAAATTATTTGATCATTATTTGAATTATCAATGACATTGCATAAAATTATACATAAACATGCAATCAAAATACTGTTGGACAAAATCAAAAATTCGCAGTTATTATTATTTATTATATTAGCATTTCACATGTGAACTTTTTGGGGCCATTGTGAAAATAGTGTAACCTCTATACAGGTTATTAAAAATTGCATTACTTGTTTTATTTCTTTTTGGTATTACAATAAAATTTGTATTTCAAATAATATATGTTGCGTTGTTAGGAACATTAAAAATGCTTTAACTTTTTAATAGATCAATAATTAGCTTTAATTAACATAAACTTTAATTTTTTTAATAGATCAATCGATATCTGTTAATAGCAGAATGAAAATTTTATATTATTTTCTTGTCTTTTTTTAATTAACGCATGTATGTTAAATACATAGGTTTGTGCGCATGTCTATTGCCGTAATATCCACCCAGTTTGATCGAGATCCTATTTGATACAGTGAGGGATTAATAAAAGTGAAAATGAATTTGAAAATTTAAAAACTTAAATTTTGAATTTTTTATTATTATTTTGCATGAAATGGCAAATTTGTATGGGTAGGTATGTATTTTCAGAAATTTTTCACATATATTTTTGATATGTGAATTATAATTTTTATATCGTTGTGGAAATCCATAAATTCTTTTAATAGTAATTTAAAATTATTGACTAGCTTTATGTTTCTGACATATTATACATTTTGCTGTAGCCTTTGTTTTCTTCTATAAACATCAGCGCGGTTTTATTATTCGTTAATATTCATACTTCGAAAATCAAAATTTTATTTTCATAATGATTATTGTTGTACGAGATGTTTTTGTTTGTTTTATAATATGTGTTTAATATGTTTTATAAATATGTTTTCGTATTTTAATTCATTAGTTTTTGTATTAACTTGTTTTTCATTTTTACTGCTTTATTTTGATACATTATATGCAACAATTTATAATTTTGTTTGCTCTAAATATCTTAAATTTATATTTTAATTAGATGAAATAAACTATTCTCTTAGTATCATTGGTCTCTTCCTTCACTTGAATGCATAAGGAAAAATTTATCTTTGAATTATTTTTTAAAAGCGCTTTCTTTGATAAATATTCAAATGATTAAAAAAAACATGTAAACCAAACCATTTGAAATGGGAAGACAAAACACAGAAGGAACTGGACAAACGCTGAAAAGAAGGCGTATAAAAGAAAATGAGAAATTTCCCGAAAGAAACAGACAAATGCTAAAATAAATACAGAACACACAGTCAGAAACTGCAAAAGAGCGAAAACACTGATTTGAAACGAATTCCTAAAAAATTCCTCTCGGTAGACTGGTATACAAAGGTAGGTTATTTTTCAACGAAGTTACTATCTAGTAACATAAATTGTTTAAGTACGAAACAATCAAAATTAGGGCTTGAAAATACCTTTTCAGCCCCTTACTTCTATAATATTGTAGTTATCGAAGGTATAAAAATTATTCGTCTTTGACTGATTTGATTTATTTCTATATCTCCAATATTAAGAAAGAGACAACGAAATGAAAATTTCCACCCTCGTCCATTTCCGCCAGCTTTGAGTTAGATGTGCCGTTTATAAACTTCGACGAGACTTTAAATTTCTAATAACATATTTCAAACTGGTTGAAAGTTTTTAAAAAAATCTAGTTATCCTGTTCACAAGATAACACAGGCAAAGCGTTATACGAATATACATAATATATTATAATATGTGTTGAACAGAGAGCAGTTTTGGGTTCCGGGGACCATGATCAATGAAGAAGAGATCTTGTGATGAGAACCATTTCAATAGGCTGTTTTCTTACTTGAATATACCTAAAATCCTATCTAAGACAACAAGAAGTAGTTGAATAGAATAATAATATACAAAGGCCGGTAGAAACTCTTATTCCTTGAATACAGAAAAATTGAGAGTGATTGCTTATAATTGTAATTTTTCTTATGAATCTGAAAGAATTGTGAATAAAGTATCGTGGACGAGTATTTGTTCAGTTTGAAATTTTCTCCTAAAGAATCATCTAGAATGTATTGCAATTATGCTTCTGCTTATAGAGCCACTTAATAGCCTTCAAAAAATTTATTTTCAGCAAGATTTGAAAGATTGAATTCAATAAAGAGGGATTCGAAGGTGATTATTTTTGTTGGTGAAAATTATTGGCGATATTTTTAAGAAATTATCAGGACTGGTCTCCCAAAACTTTCGAATATACTCTATAATAAGTTTCCCATGCCAGAAAATACCACGCATGATATTTGCGTACAATAGTTACAAAATATTAATTGTTGAAATGAATTTGGCATTTTTACTGTATCTATCAAGCCATCCTTGGCGAGTTATTTGCAATTAATCCTTGGCATACGGTTAATAGGATCCGAAAATCAAATTTTTGCCTCAGGCACATTTTTCTCAATTGATTGAAACAAAGATTTGACACAAAACATCATTTTTAGTTACAAAATTCTATACCAAATTTGATATATTTAAGTCAAGGCATTTTTAAATTATCTCGTTAATATGTTTCTAAGAGTTTAGACCTACAGACCTTGTTGGTTTTGTCTCGAACTGTAACAGGCATCTACCCTATAAATGTTAAATATGTGTACTGAATCTTATCTACTTCTCTTAGTTTTATACTTATCGTATTAACTTACATCTAATCAACCGTACAAATGGAATTCTTCAGAACAGATTTTACTAAAAATTTGATATAAATCTGCAAATTTGGTGCAAAGACCGTATATCAAGCTTCAACTGTCGAGTTCAAAATATTTCTGAGTTATCTTAGTCACAGAAGAATAGACAAACGAATTTTTTTCCAAAAATGTGTTTTTTAAAATCAGGAAGGTCTGAAACGTGAAAATAAGTCAAAATATTGAGTTTTGACTATTGCTTTAATTTCTCTATACCACAAAAAAATGAAAAAAAGGGAGGGGAAAGGGCATATAAAAGAGCTTGAATCCCTAATTGCATCAAGTTATAAACTAGTTTTATATAAGAGCAGAGGCATTATAATTTGCAATATTTATATACATCACAACAAGCTTCTATTCAAACTTCAGTGAAAGATTCTGAGATGAATCTTAAAATAAATAAAATAAAATAAAGTCGCATGTTTGTTCCAGAAAAGATTCACATCCTATATATTTTTTCTTGTCAGAATGCGTATCCCATGCCCTTCCTTCACGTTTTTTACCTTCCATTTTCAATTGCTTTTCCAGCGGATTCCAACCGAAAGACGTCAAAATATAAACATCTACCTGCTTGTTTTCTTAAACCATGCGAAAAACCTTCTTTTCTGTGATCTTACCTTTCCAAACACCTCTATTTTCGATTTCGGGGTAATTCTACATACGAGGATCATATCAACTCTAGCTTCTTTTTTTCTCAGAGGCTTCGGCAGAAAAAAAAAGTTTTGCGTCTTCATTGTTATTCATGCCCTCAGAGTCGCGTGGGGACTTGGTGTACACAATTCACATGCTCTGTCGCCCTTTTGTCACGGCTTTCAAAGGGACTCGATAGGCACCCATAGTCGTCGGGATGTATTATAATGGGAGGGTTGCATGGCGCACGGATCAGTTTTGGCGACAGGTTTATTGCCGCCAAAGTTTCCGTGTTGTTTGAATTGAAACATGTATTCGTGTCGCGACGACTCTAAGTAGAGTTATTTAACTTCTTCCTATAACCTCGTTTACCTAAGTAAAATAGTTTTATCACATCGTTTGCCTAGGTAAAATAGTTTTATCACATCGTTTACCTAAGTAAAATAGTTTTATCACGTCGTTTGCCTAAGTAAAATAGTTTTATCACATCGTTTACCTAAGTAAAATAGTTTTATCACATCGTTTACCTAAGTAAAATAGTTTTATCACATCGTTTACCTAAGTAAAATAGTTTTATCACATCGTTTCCTTAAGAAAAATATTCTAAATAAGGAAAATAATAAAGAAAAGAAAATGATAATTAACGTCAGCTAAAAATGAATTCAATTTAAACTAATGAATGAAGATAATTTAAAAAAGTATTTGAAAACACGTTAATTTTCTTACTGACAAACATTAAAAAACATAAAAAGATGATCATGTAGGGATTCCCCTCCCACTTTTTGCCATTTTCAATTTTCATTTCATATTATATACTTGACATATTTGAGACCATTGCCCAAACTTTGAGAAATCTTAAAAGCAATATTGGAGTTTTTAAAAATATCTTCTTTCTTCTAATTCTTCACTATTTTTGTGAGAAATATCATAGAAAATTCCCTTGGACAAAATATTTTTCCAAAGTTAAACAAGTATTTTAAATTGAATTTATTGTTTCCATTATTCATCAACATTATCATTTGCTTTCTTATTTTGGGGAAAAGAATTTAAAATGTGTGATTAATAGAGGAATTTTTTTAGTAATAACGCTTTGTTTCTAAATATCAAATTTTTTTTATATTGTAGAGTGATCAAATAAATGTATCAAATTTACTATAAAGTAGCATGAAATTTTTTATTTCCAATAAATCAAATAAATTTCAATAGGTTTTTATGTCTCTTATTACATAAAAGAAAGAATAATAATATATTTATGAGTCTTACTCTTAATTTATATGTATGTATTCACAGGCCTTTTCAAAAAGAATCTGAAAACAAGTATCAGTAATACCTAAAAATAAAGTATTAATACATGACTTAAGATTTCTGTTCATCCGCTCTTTTTTTAAGAACACTGTTGAATAGCTATGATCTGGTGACGAAGTCCATCAATCAGGTTTCAGAAGAATATATGGTAGATTTGGCTCCTTAATTCAAGACAGATTTCCTATGTGCTTAGCATAGAACAAATTAAAACCATTTTAATCAGATATCTTACTATTGGTTTGGTGCTGAATTTTAAAAGAATTCCCTGTTTCAGGGAATTCTTTAAATTAGTTTTAAATTTTTAAAATCAATTGGGATATTGATGTGTATTTAACTTTTTTTTTTCTTCTTTAGTGGTTAACATTTGCTAATCGTATGTGTTTTAAAACCTGTATCGTTTTTTTTTTATTTAAATGGTTTCTATACTTTTCTTTTAATTCAGCAAAAGTCCTCTGGCGCAGCTTAGCCAAGAGTGGCTCTTGTGCCAATAAATCACAAAACCCAACCAACCAACCCTGTTCCAGGTGACTTTTTTTCTCATTGATTGAAATATAAAAATTCTGAAGTTAGCTCTAAAATAATTTTGTATAATTTCACAAATAATAATAATAATTTAGTTCACTAAACATACATGTTAATGAGTATTAAGCGTATTTTAAACCCTAAATATCCGTGGTCAAACTTGAAGTGGTCACGAACAGTGACTCAAAATTGAGTATAATAATTTATACCTTACACTCAAAAAAGGAAAAAATATCAAAACAGTACTGATTTTTTTTTCAATTTATATGAAGTACGCGTCTCTCCAATATCATAATTAGAGAGACATTAATTAAGACATTAATAAATCGAAGACATTAATTAAGACATTAATCAATAGAAGATATTGATCAATAGACTTAATCTTAATTTGTGCGGATTATTCAGAGCATGTTACGTATTGAAAATCCTCAATCATACTTACTTAAAGTTGTCTGGGACGAAAACTGAAAAATTAATACATAATCAACTATATTGTTAATTAATACATCTTAAATCATGGAAATCTCTTCTTCAAATGTGAAATATGAATTTAGCCAAAATTCATATAATGAATTAATGTAACTTCATTTTCAAAGAGCAGAAATCGATTAGTAACCGATCATTACAAGAAACATTTTGTTTCATATTTAAGCTCATAGTTTCGGAAAAAAGTAAATCCCTACGGAAAGATATGCAATTTATCAAGTTAAAGAAAAAACGCTATTTTCCCTTTTCCCCTTGGAGAAATCTAAGAATTCTCATTGGCATATCGATTATTTGCATGCATTTTGGAGAGTTTTTACGTCGATTTAGCTGCACGCATTCTTGTAATTTAATCTCGTTTGTATCGATTTATCTCGGATTTCTACGGATTTGATAGCGAACAAAATGATATCGAAACAGTAATGATATTTGCAGTCGATGCATTCATATGATGAATACTTTTTTTTCCCTTCTTGTTCAAATATATATTAAATTAAATAGAAGATTTGATTCACCGTATTGATTCAATCGCTATATGTATTGATGTTTGGTAGTGCTCAATTTCTTTTCTCATTTCTTTTTCATTTTGCACAAAATTTAACATTTCGCATTTGTTTTTTAATAAGGTATTTAAATGATGATTTTTTTAAAAAAATATTATTTATTCCATAAACAAGAAACTCAAAATATGGCTAATATAGAGTTTCATTTAATTCAAGGTATCTTAAATTAAGATAAAATAGTCATAGATTTTTTTCTTACATATAAAAATGTCATTTTTTCAAACATTTAGAATACATTTTATGCAAAATACCCCCTTAAAAATATGCTTTGGTAATGCATATTAACTTCAGAATATTGTAATTCAACGAATAAAATTAATATACTACCAACTATATTTCAAAATATTAAGTTTCAGAAGAAGAAATTATTTTTATAAGAAGATTACAGTTTAGCTAAATTATTCATATTTATACCGAGTTGGATTTAATAAATCGTAATACAAGCCAGAAATAATTTAGAAATACATTAATTACGTATTATATTTTAGTGATTGAAATTATTGCATATTAAATTATTATCCATTAACATTTTATTTGTTGAAGATCGTGTTTTTTCACGTCACGTTTTACGGTTCAGTTTATTATAGTAGTTAAGTGTTAATATCTAAAAAATTATATGGTTTGGCATGTTGCAAAAATATCTAATTCATAAGTGTTGTGATAAAAAAATTATTTCTTTATTTTATATTCATTCTTAATTTTTATGTTAAGAACCATTTTTATTCATTATCACATAAGAAGCATCATAAATGATATTTTCATGTCCAAAATAATCTATAGCTAGCAAATGTATATTAGTTTCTTAAAACAATGAAAGAATTATATTTATTTCTTCTTTATTTGAGCATGATTGTAATCCACTTGTTTACACATCAAACCTTTCTATAATTTTATAGTGAATATTAGCTACATATTTATTTCAAAATAACTTGACATTTTGTGTTACGTGAACTTTCGATAAATTCTATGTCATCAAATTAATCTATAATTTTACCTCTAACAAATCGTCTATTATAATATTCTTTGTTATTTTTATTCTTTGCAGAAAAAATATTAAATTAATTTTGGTGAAATTTATATAAGATGAAATTTTTTATAAATAATAATCTAATTGTTTGTAAAACTCTTATAGCTCAGAATAATGAAAGACAATATCATTCTATTTTTATGAATAATTTTACACCAATAACTAAAGATATACTGTTTATTAACAATTAAAAACTCTTAATTTACTACAAGTTAGCTATTCGTACATTCAAATCCTAATACATAAAATATTCGTCATTTGAAATGGTTAATAGCTAAGTAGCAGATAGTAGTTCTTTAAAAACTTATCTTCAGATTTATAAGCTTGTGCTTACAAATTATTTCTTCATCTTAAATTAGATTATATGAAATAAATTAAATTACTTTAACATATTTAAATAAGATAATTTTCGTTGCATAGAATTTTAAAAC
Organism: Argiope trifasciata; assembly: GCA_026543055.1. Classification (NCBI taxonomy): domain Eukaryota; kingdom Metazoa; phylum Arthropoda; class Arachnida; order Araneae; family Araneidae; genus Argiope; species Argiope trifasciata. The sequence continues at coordinate 6,166,286 of JAPMOQ010023314.1, read as the reverse complement.
AAAGGAAGTAAGAAAGAAACTTGTAAATGAATCCCATTAAATGTCTATAATAGCTTTAGACAATAGTCAGGTAATGAAATATAGCATATTTCCCAAGTAATTTTATCTATTACCTAAAAAGTATATTATTATATTACTAAATATAATAAAGACATATGCAACTACAATTTTAAAACAAAATAAAAATAATAAATTGCTTCAAATAGAGAAAAATCCTTCGCAGGCATTTAATATGCATTTAAATGTACGATGGCATATTATTATATTTGACTTAGTGAACCACCAAGATAAGGCCTATTTAATAAAATACTGCTGAGAAAAAATATTTTTAAAGAATTTGAATTCCATGTCCAAGTATTAGAATCAATAAGTTCAGGCTAAATATACAGTTTCGTACATCCAAATTTTTGATTTCTGGAATCAGGGCTTTACGAATTTTTAAACTGTCAATCTTCGTTTGTACATGATTAAGAAATATCCAGTTATTACAAATTACTTTGTATGTCTTTTTCAGCCTTTTTCGACTTTCTTTAGTTAAATGTCAGTAATGCATAAGAGCAGAATCTTCATATTCAGATTTATACAGACAACATACTCGAAACCGCTGAAAAAGTTTTATGTTTTTGAAAGTTTTATCGATTTTTTTAATGAAATCCCTTCAAATGTAAAATCTTTTCTATTTCGTTCCTACTATTACTGATCTATTTCGTTCATATACACCCTTATTACATTTTATTTTTTTAAAACTTTTTAAATAAAAATTCTTTAAAATACGAAAACTTTATAATTACAGAATATAAATTTGAATTTCTTTCATGAAATTCATTATTTAATCATCATCATTTATTAATATAAATCGAGTATAAAAAATAATGTTTAGTGCAATTTAATTAACTGGTTATTTACAATGATATATTTATTAGTTTTAAAGTAAGCATTTCATTAAAAAATATATATAGTTTTAATTTATCTGAATTCAGAACATGAATAAATATAGATTATCAGTTATAGAGCAATTTACTATTATGTAGGAAAATGTATCAGATTTTTTTAACTATATTCTTTTCATGATCTTCGTACATTTAAACATTCATATATTCGAATAGAATTTGATTTTAAACATAAACGCAATAAAGTTTTGTATTTAAAATAGCTTTAATTTCTTCTCTTTTTATGCTCCGGATACGTAAATCGCTCACTAAAGTTAAAGGATAATTAAATATCATCATAAAATAATAATAATAAATGTAAATTTTTAATAAGGAAATGAAGTGCAAATAAAAAAAATAATAATGATTCCATTATTCATTGAAATGATTTTAATCAACACGTACCATATTGTCCACACTTTTGACCTGGAAATTATCCTGGAGCAAAAAAATATTTTTGAAATAATTTTACACTATCTAATCCTGTCCATGCCTAAAGTTTAAGCAACTTTTGATCACCGAACATCCTGAGGAAGAGTCAATGTGGCACACTCTTTTCCAGTTTGGCATGCTCTTTTCTATTCAATCCGTCAAGATGTCATTTATTGTTCAATAACGGTAATTGAATTTACATCACATTTATATAACTAAAGAATTTCCTCTCACGTCGTTTCCTTTTCCGATTTTTTTTTTCCATTATTAAATCTCCAATATTTTTTGTCACTTGCAGTTTATTTTAAAACATCATCTAATTTTTGTGGACTGTGTATTAAGTAGATCAGCAGGGAAGCATTTGTTTGTACAATTTATTCTAAGATCCAATAGTTTGAGTTTTCCTTGATTGCAGGACAACTAACATTTGGGAATGGTCTTCAAATGTGTCTTTATGATTGGTATATAAAAAACATATTTTAATATAAATTGACTGGGCTGTGTGACAGCAAATTGACACCATTAAGGAAGTTGATATTCAAAAGTGTCCTTAAAATGTTTGTCAAGAAAAGTTTTATAAAATGAATCATTGGCACAACAAACGGAATGAATATTGTTAAAAAAGAGATCGACATTTTAAAACTAAGCTGATCTTAAAGAACTTTAAAAGATCAGTTTTATTTAATAGCAATTTGAGGTCATTTAAAGGAAATTTTTTCTAACAACATACCCGTTAAGATGAAAAAAAATAATCAGGAAAATAAATATAGATCGAAGTATTATTTAAGTATGAATAATATAATTTTCTTTAACTTGCTCACTTATAATTAGTTTGTGTTTCCTGTTTTAATTTATTTTTAACTAGCCGCCTTTGGCGACCAGCTGGTTCGCCATGAGTAATGGGTTCTAAAATTTTCAATTAAATCACATATTCATTAGCCTTGAAGTAACTCCTTGCATTCATTGGCCTGAAATTAATATTTTCTTTAAGATGATGGACTGAAAGCTCTAAAAGAACGCGTTTTCCTAATAATATTCTTTAATTTTATAAATCAGTCAGTTTTAATGATTGATTTCGAAGACTGATTAGTGTAGCAACTTTTATTTAAAATATTAATAAAAATATTTTGTAAAATATGGCTCACAGAAATCTCAAACTCATTATTCATAAATGCATTGTTTAACTCTCTTAAAATTGCTCTTGCAGATTTTATAGAAACCTTAGCTTTGCATTTATTTTTTTAGGAACTATCACATTTTATAATGAAAAAAAAATATTGAATTAATGATACAGATATTGCAAACGGTAATAGAAATATGCCATTAAGTCGGGATTAAAATGCATATCCTGTCTAAATTCGATCAGGTTTACCGTAAAGAAGATTTATTGAATTTATTATTTAGATATTGTAAACGATCATAGAATCCTTTGCTTTGCATTTATTTTTTTAGAAAATATCACATTTTATATTTCTTTTATTTTATCCAGTCACGTGGTAAAAGTTGCATTTCTTTAGATTTATTTTGCGATGATAATTTTTTTTTTAATTCTAACTTCCGGCATTCTTTTATTTTATCCAGTCACGTGATAAAAACATGGTTAAAATATTTCTTTAAAAATTCGTTAAAAATAGAAGCTTACGTTATAAATTTAAAAAACTGATACCGTTAGAAAGCTAATTTTTTAATCTTTAAATTGCTGTAAAAATCATGTTTGTGCAATCATATTTTTGGAAGTTATAGCGGAAAAACGTCGAAATTTCGCTTAAATTTTAATTAATTCAAATTCTAATTAAAAATTTGAAAAAAGGGCTCCAAGGTGCACATTTCCGACCTCCAACGTATACGTGTACCAAATTTGGTAGCTGTAGGTCCAACGGTTTGGCCTGTAGAGCGCCAACACACACGCACACATTGAGCTTTATTATTATAGATATAGATAAATTGATGAAAAGTGAATTATCATTAAATTTTATTTTTTATTAGTAGTTTAATCTAGAATCAAAAGGCTGGGTTCTTTTAAAAGACACGTTAAGAATTCCTCTACTTTACAGTAAAACATATAAATATTTTCCTTATTTGAAGCTAATCCGAAATTATGATGTGTGAGAATTTCTTATCAATACATGCTGATATGTATTACAATCATAGTAATTTCCGAAATCTTTCCATAAAAAAAAAATTTTTTAAATAATTAATTGCAATATATGAAATGAGTAAGGCGACATATAATAAATCATAAGACACCATAATTTAATCAAAATTTAATTAAATCAAATTAAAACTTTATAAATTCTTTTTTTCAGAGTTTTTGCTAGTAATAAAATTTATACCAGATTTACTGACTCAAAACTCCATAGTTTAATTTGTAAATCGTTTTCAACGATTTTTTCCATCCAATGTTTAAATGTTTTAATATTTAGTCTTGTTATCGAAGTTAATTGGGAAATATTATGTGAAATTTATAGTCACGAATTGTTTACAGGATGAAAAATCGAATCAAGGTTAAAGAAATAACACAAAATAATAATCTTCATGACGATAAACTTATTTGGCGTGTATTGATTTGTTAATGGTGAAACAAATATTCATTCATTATTTCAGTTCTTTTGAAATAAAACTTCATTAAAGATATCAACTGGGGAAATTAATAATAATTACCTAATAATAATAATAATAATTACCAATGGATTTGTATATAAATTTTGAATACTACATTTGGCCAAAAACGATGCGCATTAGATTCGCGTAAATACGGTATCACACGATATTACACTTCTTTCCGTAATCTTTGCTTTTTCGCCATGTAAGCGCTTCCCTTGCCAAGAGTGGCAACCCCTCGAGCGCAAACCGCAGTGTATCAGTCAGTCAAGTGGAGGAAATAAAGCTGTCGGGGGCGTTGGGCGGAGGGTTCGGTCGCAATCATGGATTCGCGAGCGGAGAAAAGCCCATCGTAGCGTAAATCATTAGCGGGCCGGGCGTACGGGAGAATCGCCAGCTGTCTCGCGAACCACCAAATCCTTTGCGCGCAGTTTATTGGCAGCGCTCTCTAATCCCGGTCTCCAAGACCGAATCGCGCTCCTCTGTCAATACCTGTAGGCTAGAGATCGCCTCGCAGGAACAGTGGCCTGATCCTGTTAATGCCCCTCAATCATGGAGAGGCGATTAGGGGCCCGCGAATGAAATTTTACTGCACGAAGAAAAAAATAATAATGCAAGTCTTTCGAGATGCTGAAAGGGATTTTTTTTTTATATGTGAGTTTGCAGTACTACAGGTATCAGTATTTTTAAAACTGATGTTCAGCATATGGCTGAAGACTACAGTGGAGAAATAGCACATAGAAAACCCTCGATTTAACGAATATAGGATTTATCAAAAGATATTTCACAACAGTTCTTGAATTTTTTATCTTCTTTTACTAAATTATGAGATACTTCTTTTCTTTTCTTTCTTTTAATCATAATATTTATGTCCAATTGTAAGAAATTTCTTTTTTAAATTAAAAATAAATTACTTTTAAGTACTATGAACAGCACTATTTTTAGTGTAATATCAAATTTTTTATCATAATTCATCATATACTTAGGAATTTAAGAGAATATCAAATTTTAATCATAATTCATCATATATTTCAAGTTTACTTTCAATGCCCACAAAGTAACCATTACTTACTGTTCATTGTATTATAAAAAAAAAGCAGAAAACGACACCTATTTAAAGCATAATTAAAACTTCAGCTATAAAAAGAGCGTGAAACTCTTGATCGATTTAGAAAATAAACAGTAACTCTAACCTATATCCGCAGAAAAGAGCAGTGTTTGAATAACCCTTAAACAAAAATTCATTTTAGCATAAAATATGTTTTATAGACAGGCCAAGGAATTAGAACTTTATACAAAAATTGAATGCAATTTTCTGGGGTGCATTCACATGATTACTTTGCATGTTTGGAGCATAGCAAAACACTGGAATTGGAAATAAAAAATAATACAAAAAATGTAATTAATTCTTTTGTTATTCCTTTGTTTTAATCCTTTTAAGGTAATGAAATTCGAGAATGCAATTATTCCCATTTTAATCGTTTGGTTTTGTGTTTTGAAACATTAAATGGTTTGTAAATATATTGTAGACATTTAATTCTTTGTTCTCTTTTCTTAGTAAGGAAACAGTTTCAAAAATATAATTTCCAAAAAATCGCCAAAATTTAAAAAGAAAACAATAATAAAGGAGTAGGAATATGTGACAAGCAAATAATTTGAAATTTAAATCCACCAATTTCGGAATGCGAATATGTTTAAGAATAAAGAACAGAAACTATAATGTATACTAATTGTCAAAAAACAACATTAACGATTGGTTGACTATCCTATATAATTTTTCTCCATTTCATATTGGCAGATTGATTTTGATTTTTTTCTTACTTTATTGTTACATATGAATCATTTGCGACATCTGCTCATAACCACCAACATATATTCGTCTTTTAAATTTTTATTTTTATTTTTCATACTTTAGCTTAAAATTTCAAGAGATTTATTTTGTAATTATCATCTAAACATTATACGCGGAAAGATATACAAATAATTCGATATTCAACGTTTTCTTTCAAAATACTGAAAAAGTTATTCATTTAAGAGAACTAGGTTGAAATATCAGAAAAATAGAAGGTTTGTCAAACAATATTAAACTTCCAGTTTCCAAGTGTGTGTGTGTGTGTGTGTGTGTGTGTGTGTGTGTGTGTGTGTGTGTGTGTGTGTGTGTGTTGACTTGATGAAATGTGTGAATTTTTGAGGAAAGAAAAGCACATTGAGAAAACGAATAACTTTTATGAATAAACTTATAGTTCCTGTTGTATAAATGAAGAATGGTTGTTCTAAAATACTACATGCGAACTTAATGCTTGCTATGTGTAAAAAAATCTTACTACTATAATGTAATCTTTATTTTAAATTGTATTGAAATTTAAATATAGCTTTAAACAAAATTAAATCCTCTTCACTTGAAGTAAATTCCATTCTTAAAAATTATCTGGTATCTTCAAATCAGAAAACTTGAAAAATAATTCAAATTTTGTCGTAACAAATGCCGTCATATTAATAAAGCACAACCGATTTTGCACTTTTAAAATAGAAAAAAATTTTAATTTTTGCATTCATATGATCGTAATTTAATGTAAAATATTTTTCAACTTCTTCAAAAATATATATTTGTTTTGATGTGCTTTATAATATAATACATTGTAAGATTTTATCAATTCTTAAATTATTTTTCGCAAAATTAGATAAAATGGAAGTAAAAATTTGGTATGGTATTTGAATAATTATTTATGTTTTTTATCGTGCTTTTCTTTCGTAGAGGAGAATAACCGCTTTGGTTTATTTTATTAATTCATAGTGGGCCAAACTTTTTCCCTTCCAAAGGGAGTAGTAACCGTCAGTTTAAAATCTCGTCTTGTCAACAATAATAACAATCAGGATAATCAAGTAAAATTCTAGTCTGAAATCTGAAGAAGAATATTTTAAATTCAGTTCTTGCAATTGCGTTTCATTTATTCTTAAATAAATTTTATAACAATGGTTTTTAAAACATACTTTTATTAATGTAAGAAAACATAATTTGCAAAATATAAATAATATATTACTATTATTTGTATGCGCAAAATAAGATAAATAAATATTATTGTTTTCTGAAACTGATTATATAGTGAAAATTCAAGTGAAGAAAAATGATTGATTATCAAATGAGTAAGATATTCAAAATTTAATACATAACAACACAATTAACTGAATATTATCCTTACTAATTATCAAAATACTGAATACTGTATTGTCAAAAACAAGCAAATGAACGAAATTTCTTTGTAAGTAAAAAAAAAAATGCATGCAATATTTGATTTTCATAAATTTGAAGCATATTAAGTTAAACATAAATACTTTTATAAACATAAGAAAATGGATGACCGGATAAAATAATTTTAATCAAATTATTTCCCATTTCGTAATTTATAAGAAGAAATCGAAGAAAATCGATGGTTTTCTGAAAATCATACTTCTAATATCTAAAAATGGTTACTATATTTTTCAAGGAATTCAAAGGAAATGTTAGCGACAAGCTGAATAATATAAAAAGAATGAAATGAGATTCATGGCTATAATTTTTGTGAGTCTTATTTTTAATTTTTGAAATCAGGGGAAAATTATTTAAGGTATTACATTGGAATTCAATGAATTTGAATGAATTAATCATAAATAATATATATTTACGTTTAAAAAGCAGGTTTGACAAATGGTATGTCAAACAAATATGACCTAGGAAAGTTTAAAAAAATTAATATAAGGTTAAACAAACGGAAATAATGATATTTGTTTAAATTTATACTATAAAATAATATTGAAAAACTTAGAGAGATAAAGCATTTATATTTCTGACAAACGATATTTTAATTAAAAAATGTATGAATTTTTAATTTTATTATAAAAAATACAAAAGCATACCCGTAGCAATTAAAACAAAAGAGCGCGCAAAAAAAACAAAAAAACTACCTGCTTTTATTCAAAATAAGAACAATTAATTAAATCCAATAATATCTTGCAATTTGTAGTAGTCTTTAACAAAGCTGATATAATTTAATGGATTTAGATTAGAATATATTTGCTTTTATTATAACTATAATATATTTAATTCTTAAGAATTATCTGTTTACCCACTTTCACGCACGTTTTGATTGAATTTGGGAAAATTAATCGTTATAACCAAAGTTTTCCAGACCACTGTTTGAATGAAATGTTATAAATATGGAAAAAAATGCTATAAACTTTCGAAAAATGGCAAGGTCATTGAATTATAAAGTTAAAAAAGAATTAAATTCTATATAAAAATGTAGCTAACGAAATAGGCAAATCTTTTTCCAATAGTTCAAACGTTTCTCCGGTAACATCTAATTTATATCAAAATGACATTCAAGGAATCAGTTTAAAAATTATACTGTTCAGAAATACTTTAAAGGAATCAACAACTGGTGTATACTTAAAATTCATGTAATTCATTCGCTGCCATGACTAAAACCAATGATTCGGGCCTTTATATATTTTTTAATCGGAATATTCTTTTTGCCATCTCTTAACTGCATCTTAGAAGAGTTATTCTAATTATAAATTAGATGTGAGTCTAGGAAGATTCATACGACAGTTAATATATTAAATTTTCTAATCGAAAATAATGATGGGTAATAAATTTATCTCAAAATATTCTCTTAATATAGATGTGACTTTAGACGCAGGTAATAAAAACTTTGTAAAAACAAACATGAATTTTGTGAGGATTCTGGTTGTAATCATTTGAAACAATTTATTTAAGATAATAATTTTTAATCTTATTTTCTTTGAAATTATTTTGTAAAATGCAAGAAAACAGCTAAAATTTGCGTACACACTCAGTATTTCAGGTATGTTTTAATTAAAGTAAAAATTGAAGCTTTCGACTAATTACTATTGCATTTATCATTATTTTCATGGACGCCATTTGCATGTTTCTATTTTTCATTTTGTGAAATTATAAAGCAGTGCTGTTATTTTTTTTATTTGGACATTTTTTTTATTTATTCTTATTCCTATATATTAACTCTCCTCGGGAAACTTTTACATTAGTTACAAGGGACAAGAATTGTATGCTGACATCGTTGCTTCAGGATTTAACACAAACAATCGTTGATTTAAGAAACTGCTGTCACAGATATTGCTGGAAAAAGTGAATGCCTTTTTAATTGTCTGAATATCCGTAGAATAAAATATGCAAGTCTCAGTGAATACCGATTTTTTTTTTTTTTTTTGGATTTACAAAGTGTAAGTTTACCGAAATCTTTAAAAGCTTTTAATTAATTTATTTACTCCATTAGGTGTTTTATTACTGCATTTAGGTTTTGATGAATTTCTTCACTTTAAATCACTACAATAAGGGGAAAAATTTTTGGTAGCACATGTTTCTGTCTATCGAACTGTTTGTGAAACGATACATTAGAAATACAATAAAATTACCGTGAAATTTGATGTATAGTCTTTACACTAAAGCCGAATATTTCTGCTACTTTTACGGAAAATTAATTTTAAAAAGTCTCCATATCATACGAATGCGGAAAAACAAATATGCAATTAGATTTACATGCAATAAAATTAGATGTATGAGTTTTTCCATATAGTTTTGTTAATTAAAGTGAAAAATCTGTACAACGTTTAGATCTACTAGATCAACTGAAAAAGTCTTCAAAGAATATTCTTATTCTTCAATATACTACGAAACTATACATAAAAATCGTCGTTTTAAAAAGTAAATTATAAAGTCGCTTTCAGATTAGGTTTATTTATTAATACTTTTAATCACTTATAATGTTTGAATGCTTGTAATTACAAGTGTATGATATGTAACTACTAGTGTATGTTTTAAACTCAATCCGTTTCACAAATCACACTCGGTACCTTAAGCAAATTATTTTCAAAAACAACTTTTTGTTAATATATTGCAGATGAATCTATCCTTATACTATTATTCATCTTAAAAAAAACGCAATCAGAATTTAACAGCCCACACATTAAACGCGCCATCAGCGATTGTGTTCATAAGGACCGTCTCTGATAACCTACACCATTGTGCTTGGGATCGCCGAGTCTGTTATCGGAAGAACGACTCTCAGAAATCGTGGGAATGCGACAGCAGATTTTGGCGCTCGGAAAAATTACATCTTCCTCCGCGCTAAGCCAGGACGAGCTCGCCAACTCCAAGAAAACAGGGGAAGAAAAAATACTCCACCAGGCATGAAAAAACAGAAACTACGGTGTTATACATGTATTGCGTAGAACTATAGTTAATGGTACTCTATTTCTGTGAGAGATGATATCTTGATGCTGGTGAAAAAATTAATAACGTGGGGGGAAGCTATTTTTCTTTCGAGGTTGGTAGTGGAGGGCTCTTTTTTTTTCCTTTCCTAACTTTATTCACCTTTTATTGGTCGTCTAGCAGAAGAAAAGACGTGATTAAATTTTTAATTTCCGAAAGATTTTTTACCTGGTTAATTTTTATCATTCAGGTTGATAATGATTGTCTAGTAACAAGGATAAGAGAATTCAAGAATAGAAATTAAACTTCAAGTATTTTTCTTCCGAAAATGTGAGACAGCAGAATCAAAAATGGAAGAAAAAAAGGATTTAATTGAAAAAACGTCATTTTATATTCATCCTATACTTTCGAATATCATAAAAAAGGCTTTCAATTATGTAAAAAAATCTTGAGTTTTGAAGTTGTTTTTTTTTTCATTGTATTTTACCAAAGAAGATGAATTTACTAAATACATAGGGTTATTGTGCTTGGGTTGTTATTTAGTTTTGTTCTTTAAAATGATCAAAAAATTTATTTTGGAAAATTCCTTTTTTTCCTCCTTTTTTCATCACTCTTTTTTTTTTTTTTTATCAATATTGCAAAATCAAAATCTTTAATATTGAAATGTAACAGTTAAAAGCAACGAAGTTCGATATCTGTAATGTATATAAATTCAATATACTTAAAAACAAGTTAAAATTTGTACGAAAAGAGTAATCTGTATTTAATTGTTTTTATACATAAGATTCATCCAATATATATTTTTTAAATTCATCTGCAAAAATTGAATATAGTAAACGCTGTGAAAAGCGAAAGATATTGGTTAAAAGTATTACTAAAATGAAAGGCTATTTTAAATATTATTAGGAGTTTTAAAAAAAACTTCGTTTTCATTTAAAAGTTTACACATCTTTAAAAGCTTTGTGCATTTAACTATTCTTGAGTTCAAAAAATGAAAACACAGTTTCGATGATCGGGAACAGCAGTTTACTACCCAGCAATTGTTACAGATAGAATACCAAATTGAATTTAAAATATTATTAAAATTCATGTGAAAATGACACTGAAATTAAGTTGATGTAGCGGAAATGATATTTTATAGTTTTATGTTAATACAAAGATTGTTTTTATAAGATAATTTTTTTGGAAAATATAAAAACACCAGTTTCCGTAGGCGAATCATATGGAAACAAATGAACTTATTTTTTCAATCTGTTTTATTTTGTTTGAAGTATTTTTTAGGTATTTTCTTTCCTTTAATAGTTTCAATTTTTAGCAACATGTCGAAATATTTTCAGAAAATTTTGAATAACATTTTCAGTACCAATAATTGGCGAAGCAAAGCGCTGAATTCAGTGTAACTATAAAAATGTTCTAGGAAGCAATCCGAAATTCGTACGATGGTTTGTTTATATTTGACTGCTTCTAAAACAATAAGTCGTAAGAGCAATTTTCCATATGGAGATTTCAACTTTACTTTATTATTCGCCTTGTAAACTATTCTAGTATTAAACAGAATCCTTCCTACTTAGCTTACAGCAATGAAAGAAAAATCACGCAATTTAGCATTTAATGAAATAATGGCTTAAATTTTAGGAAATATATGAAATCTATTATTGGAAATTGGGCAATAAAAATATTTTTTTTAAATGAAAATTTTTCACTATTATTAAACTGATACCAGGGAAAAGACATTTTTTTTATAATTCAGTTTTATGTAATAACATTTTGGAAGTTAAAAAATTCCCTTCATGGTATATATTTTCATTCTCTTAAAAATATGCTTTTCGATTCCGGCAATCGTGTATCGAATCCCTTTTTATATAAACAAGGGTAAATAAAATATTTTCAAAATATATTTTTCATCTTAACACAGTGTGTGTGTGTTGGCTCTTTGCAGACCAGACCATATAACAACAGCTGCCAAATTCAGAGCGCAGTTTTTAAAAAGTGTCTTTTTAATGATATAGACTTAGTAGTAGTGCGAATTACTCCTGCTTATAATTTTTTAAAAAATTTTTTAGACTAATACAATTTTAATGATAGATTATATTGTTTCTCTGAAATTCAAACTATTTTGTAATAATCTTTCCTTATAATAAAACTGCATATACTATAAAATCTCTTGCCCAAAGATAACCGTATACAGAACACTTCTTAATCAAAGAAATATTGACAATTCTTCTTTCATTTTTTTCTAGTCAAACAGTTTTTATTAAAAAAATATTTTATTCATAAATACTATGATAATTTTTTGCTTTTTTTTTTTTACAAAAATGCAAACAGATTTAGAGATACCGATCAAATTCAGAGTAACAAACCTCTTTATTCTTATTTCAAATATTCTTATCTAAGCAAACTGTGATCCAAATACTTATTTATTTTCATAGAAGCAGAAAAAAAAATTACCTGTTTATTCTCAGAAATATAAGCAATAAAAAACATTGCTATTTTTTTTTTATCTGTATATGTTTTCGGTCTTATACCTTGTTTAGATCATAGAGGAAACGTTCCGATTTTTCCTTTGGGGGGATTTCCATACCCTACTACTCATATACATTCATGCAGCATATCGTATCAGATTTACTCTAAACAGGACTACTTATTATTCCTTAAAGGAAACCTTACTGTTGTTGCTAAAAAACTCTCTATTATCTGCATCCTAGCTCGAGAAATAAATCCCATTCATATATGTATGTCAGAGATTTCCATAATATTTCAAAATGATAGAGCCGTCTATTGAATGCAGAACATAAATCCCCGCATCTCACTCCAGTAAAAACGCACTTTGATCCGCAGGAAAGGGTTCTATTCGTAAAAGGAACTTGGTGGACGATTTTGAAAAGATTTGCATAGCTCCAGAGATTTTCTGCATTATTTGCTTCGTAACTCAATAGTTAAAATCAGTGTACTGAGCCCGAGAGGTATTTTTTTTATTCATATTCTCATAGTATACTTTGTGATTGTTTATGGATGGAACAAGGGTTTTTTTCGGGGGGGCAGATTTTAAGCATTTCTCAAACATAAAATTAGATTGGAAAGCAAGAAAGTACAATTTTAATATCACTATTTTGCTATTTATATTAAGAAAAATACTTATATGAATTACCAGTCTATCCTTGTATGACTTAAATGCAGTTCTGTAATCCTGTTTTTATTATAATCAAAATTTGAAAGTTGATCTTAATACTAATAATTTGTTCCTGATTTTGATTTTAATATCGATAATTCCTTTATTGAATTAATTAAAAATTCATATTTTTTGTCTTTAATACACATTTATGTTTGAAAAAATTGTAATTGATAATGCGGGATGAATGTGAAGTTCTCCCCTGTTCTCAAAATTTTAGAATAAAATACATGTTAATGATAGTGAGATAGCAATTTTATCCTTTCATAACTCTGTTCTAAAATATTTTTCCTTCGAGTAAAAGGCACTACTAATCTATAAATTAAAGAAATGAATCAAATCATCTCTTAGTAAAATGGCGACCAGCGTGAATGAAAGAAAAAATAAAGAAAGAAACTGTGCCTCTTTGAATTCAAGAAATCATATCGGCAATTATTTTCCCAAGGGGAGTTAAAACATTATTATGGACTAACCACATCATTTTCCTGAAGGTGAAACACTGAAATTAGGAAAACGGAGGTCGTGACTTGTACACAAATATATAATGCTGGACAGAAATAATGTTGGACAATACATGTCAAAAACTATAACTTTCCGAAAAACAAATGAGTAGAAAATAAAATTGTACAATATAATAGGTCTTATTATAAATTGAATCACAATATTTATAGTTTATAAAATTAATTATATATTTAATTATAGTAAACGAAGCTAATGAAAAAAAAAGGAAATAGTTCTTAATTTTAATTTCTGAAATCAAAGAAAAAGAAGTCTAACTGTATCAAGCTTTTAGGATTTTAATCTTTTAAATGATTCTTTACCTAGAATTGGTGTGATATCTCAAAACTTTTCTCCCATATTCTTTAATTAACTTGTTAGACCACAGAATGACTTAAATGGCATTGGTGTACAATAGTTAAAATATATTTTTTGGTAGAAATTTGGCATTTTTTCAGAATCTGTTGTGGGGAATGTTTTCGTGAATAATCTTTGGAATATGGTTCATAGTAATTGGAAAACAAATTTGTGTTTTAGACACGTTTTTTTCAACAGATTTTAACAAAGATTTGACACAAAACTGCACTTGTTATCACAAAATCCGATATCAAATTTCATATATTTAAGTCATTATATGTTTTAATGATCAATTTTACAAATGTCTAAAAATTCAGACCGAGACAGACAGTCAGCCCGATTTTGGATTTGGTTTAAAATTTAACATGCAGCTACACTATAAATATTAAATCGGTGTATCGATATGTATCAACATAAATCTTTTCGTTTTGTACTTATCACGTTAACTTATATTCAAACAGCCAAATAGACGGACTTCCTCTGATCTGTTCTGACGCGTCTGAGCAGTTTTCATTCAAAATTTGAAAGAAATCCACAAATTTGGTGTAAATACCGTATGCTAAATTTCAAACTTTTAGCTTAAAACCTTTTTTTAGTTATCTTCGTCACAAACAGACATTTCCAAAGATACGTTTTTCGAACTCAAGAAGGCCTGAAACGTTTAAATTCAAAAAAAATCTCAAGTTCGAATTTTTTGACCATTACTATACTTTCTCTAAGCTACAAGAAAGTAAAAGTAAAAGTAACTATTTACAAGAAAGTTAAAAGTTATAACTATTTGAAGTGTTGATGAAAATTATTGGTACAATGTACTTTATAACTTGATAATATCTCAAGGTATCCTACTACGTTAAAAACACTGGTATTCGACAATACTGACATTTTTTGAAAAAAGTGTTATTTCTTGTAATTCCGGCTTTTCTCTTTCAAAAATAGTTTGTTTTTTCTTAGAAAAGTAAGGTCTAACCTATTATACAGAGGAATCTTAAGCAAATTATATTTTTCAGCTAAAATTTGTCTTTAACTTCAATTTTAATTTTCATAAAAATTATCCACCATTAACATGATATCCCAAAAACTAATTGAGGTATTTACTTAGAAACTTCAGCGTGTGTTTTAAATAATATGGGCAATGAAATGAACCAAAAGTTTTATTTTTGGTGAAATACTTTTTCATTTATAGGTGTTTTTGAAAAAATAAAGTCGTGAGTTTATGGAAAAAATGCATATATACGTATATTTTTACCCATAACTTCTTTGTATCTCAAATTTTTTCTTAGATTTCAGTTCATTTCATTCATCATTGTATTCTATAACTTATGTACAAAGAAAAATAGGTTTGTTGCATTACCATTTTGTGTAGAATGTTAACCGATTTGGTTCAAATTTCATTAAAATTTACTACAAATTTTCCTATTTCTCAAAATATATTATATTTTCAAATAATGTTTTTGTATTTATAGTGTTTATAATTGATAATACATCTAAAAACCAAAAATAGTTTTTAAAAAATCGAATTTTTCAAAATTTTTCCTTTGATGGTAGTCGATTACCTTAAAATACAAAACATTTTCTCCTACATACATTCATTTGAAACAACAATCCTGAACAATCTTTTTTCTCTATGAGCGTAATGATTACATTCTGCCTTATTTAACTCTGTAACATTAAACCCTCTCCCCCTTCATTGGCATTGACAGTCCCGACCATTAAGCCTTTGCTCCCCCACTGTGATGATTTCTTTCATTTTCATCAATCACGAGGTCACGGATTGAGGGTATAGCTTTCCAAGGGTCCCGAGATACTTTAGATCTCCCCGAAGACCCCGGGCATATCGAAGGACTGAATGTTACTGATATTGCGAGTGGGGTTGTGTTCGATGTTTCGAATGTGATTGGTAACTCAATTCGAGTTATGTAGATGATGTTATTGAAGAAAAAGCTTGTGTACAGGAGGAATTTTAACATTTAAAAAAAGGTGAAATATTATGTGATAAATGATTATGATGTAATATGAACTGGTATAACTTTTATACATTGTTTTATTATTGATTCATTAATGATTTGCTATTGTTTTACCATTATGTTTTCTTAAAAACATTTCTTGATTGCTTTTTTGCAAAAGTATAGTTAACATTTTGAAAGAATTTTCATAAGAATTTATAGTTAATTAGTCACTGCAGTATTAGTTAAGCAATTAGTAATTACTTCGAATTATCAGGTGGTTTGTAACAGTATTTATTCAATAGAAGAAATTTAGTAATTTAAAATATTTGTTAATTTTATTTGAAATTGAATTTAGACTTGACTAGGGCTTCTTGGAAGCATCCTAAAAGAAATTTAGGAAGGAAGAATACCCTCAGGACGAAACAATTTTAATAAGATGAGGAATTTTGTAAAAGTTTCAATTTATTACTCTTGTTATTTGTTATATATAATTAATATTAATTGGTTTAAAGTTATTTAATTACTTTTTCTTTGTAATGCAGTTCTACTTTCATCATAAATTCACATTTTGTTAAACGACGAATGTTAGTTTATACAATTAATTTTTTCTTATCGAAAATTTTTGTCTTATTTGAATTTAATATTCATTTTTCCCAAACATGTTCTTCGTTGGTTATAGCCGAATACAAACCATATGTGACATAATGTTTCTAATATAAAAACACGGCAAATTGATTAAAAAATTATTTATTATTTTTTTTAATATTTTAATTATTTACTATAATGAATAAGCTAGTCTTTGGTGTAGTCATTCTATAAATTAAAATAGTTGAACTAAATAGATGTGTTTAATGTACGATCTGCATTATGCAATTTAAAAAAATGTTATGAACCAAATATTTAAAATACTTAGGAATTTTTATTTAACTTTTATACAGTAATGAATTGATAATTAATTGCTACAACCCTTGCATATAAAAAGATTTTTGTACAAAATTTGCCTACATTTTATAAATAAATATAAAATCCATATATCTAGAATTTTACTGTGGAGAAAATTCATTCTGAATGGATCCGCAGGAAAAACAGATCGAGTTATCAGTTTTTGTAAAACATGTTTCATTGCATATGTTATAAGAATGCTGCGAAAACAGTTTGGAATGAAAGAATTTCGGAGTTATTTGGATGGGCCCTAATTTTTTAATAAACACTTTTGAGCAATATTAGCGACCAGTGGATCTTTTCAAATTTGAAAGCTACGACTCAATTAAATTTTGTTGATTATAATGTTATCCTGAAAGAAGTGCTCCAGATTATTTTAAAAATACGCCTAGTTCAATCGTAAATTTCTCTTAGAAATAATTTTTTAAATGAAATAATTAAATGTCCCATTAATTAAAAACGGAATAAGTATAACTTTAAAATATGTATATAAAAGTGATTTTATAATTTAAGAGTAAAGAAAATAATTCAATATCAGTTTGAATATTAGATCATTATACAAATATATTCAAAATACAAATAAAAATATGTAAAAATAAACATTACGAAATAATATATAAAATTGTAAAAGAATAATAAAATATATTCATTGCATTTATAAATGAACTGAAAGTGTATTTTCTTCTATCTTATACTGAATTTATATATTTTAAAGTTACTTAATTAAACTTTTTGAATTTTAAATAAATATGGTACCTTAGTTACTTATTAGTTATATTACGTTACATTACTTAGTTACATTACTTATCTTAGTTACATAAAACACATAATACTCCTAATATCTCACATAAAAACATATCTATCTACAAAAAAAATCCTTTTATTTCTTGAATAAACGTTCTCAAATACTCTGCTTATTTTTTGGCCTTAAATTTGCTTACATATTTTTATCTGTAAACTGTTTTACACATTTATGTTTCATGTTGGCACCTGCATCTTGTATTTTTTATGCATATTCTAATAAGAAAAATAATAAAACATGTTTTAATTTGTTATCTAGATTATTTTAACATGCTGATAATATCAAATTACATAATAAATCTAAATTTAAAAGAATTTTTTTAAATTTAATTTATTAAAAATGTATTTTGTATTAATTTATCATAAATTACAGTTTAATATTATTTTTTGGTTATGAATAGCCTTAAAATGTTGCACAGTATATACCACTACAACATAGATTACTGTTAAAGAATGATTTCTTGTATAATTTTACATTCATGTTCCAGAAGATTAACAATTCTTTACAGCAATCATTCTTATTCAGATCATTAAGACCTATCTGCAGGAAGTTAGAAACATCATCTTTAAATCATCAAATTTATTCCTAAAGCTATGAAAAACTATTTTCATTTCAAAATGTGCCCTAACTCAAATACATCTTAATTTTAATTCAAAGGAATGGCAACAGTAAATTATTAAAGTTACTTTCTCATTTTCTTCCGAATTTATCGCGATAAATCTACCACAGACAATTACTGAATGCTAATGCCCGCCGATGTTCTATTTTTTAGATTACTAATTTAAATAATGCAAATTACACCAATTCTAGAACGAACCTGTGTAGCAGGCATCCTCATTTCAATCTCTGATTCCAAAAAGACGAAATCTGTCTGCCTCGAAATGCCACACAACGCTACACGGCGACGCTTCCAAAAGTTCCAAAAATCCAAAAGCGTAATTCAATAGCTAATATTAAACAAATTAAAGCCGCTTAATTTGATCAAAGCAATTCCCCAGTAAAAGTAATCACGCTGAATTAAAAATGCGAAAGAGCGCCAATAATACGCCCATACGCATTTTGGCAAACAAAAAGGAATGAGTGCACGATACTAAGACCGCTTTAATCTAGAGCTCCTCGCCAAGCGAAAGATACACTTATTGGATCAGGTCTTGTATAGGAAGCAATTTGATATTCTAATCAGAAGTTTGTTTGTATCTAGTTACGTTGCTGGAGAAAAGGAATTAAGTTTACTCTAAATTGAATCCATCGGCGCAAAATTTTTCCTTGTTGCCAGATTGAGCGGGTTAATTACTGAGTTTAACTTTCGTTGATCCTGGAAATCAGCGCCGTCGTTCGGTTCGATGTTGAATTTTGAACCGAGACATCCGTCCTGCTTGAAAAGAAGAAGATAATCTTCATAAGGGGTTATTCTCAAATAAATATTAGGAGATGAAGTTGGAATTTCTCAGGACTAGCTTTTCAAAAATACGAAAAGAATGTATTTAAAAGGTAAATACATCAGATATCTATTCAATTTTGGCATTGTAAATAAAACGTAATAAATCTGTTGCAAAAGAGCTTGTGGAGTTTTCAATACCCTATAATAATTCAGAAATTAAGGATCTTTGATGTTAAATAATTTACTTTCAATATCCATCCGTAAAATAAAGAAATTGTTTTGTAGTGAGAAAAACGTAGTATATTTAACTTGAAACAAAAACTTTTGGACTATCGTATATTTTCTACTGGATTTTATCACTATAATCAATTTCTGTTGATGATCATTGTTATATATAGCTACGAATTACGGTGTCTGAGGAATAGGCTGTGTTTTAATACATTTGTATACATGAAAACTTTTTCTTGTACATTTCAAACTTCTATAAATACTTTGTGCAATAAACATATGTGTTTGAGAACTTTGGTGTTTTCAAGGAGTTACATGATATGCAGACCAGCAAAAAGGAGCGAGTTCTCTACACATATATTGGAGTTAAACGAAACTTGTTTCTCATATGCTCTTAGATACCATAATCTGATTTTTGCTTATAGATTATACCACATATTTTTTTTGAAGGAATCTGAGCTTTCATGCTATATCAAGGTTAATTAGAAACTCAAAATAAAGAGAAAAAATAAACAACCTGGCGTTTTTTTATAAACATGACAATGTTCATAAGTTGGCCTATTATGTATAAATTGAGACATGCTTAATGAAAAAAAAAAAGCATTCAAAATATTTTAAAGTGAAGATTCGAAATGCTTTAAAGTGAAGACCATTGAATCTAAAATAAAATAAAAATAATTATATATGCCAATTTGTCTTGGGGTACTTATTATGTGATCAGTAAGGCAAGGAAGTTTTCAAAGTATTCATTAAAAATTTAGTTAAAAATGAATCGAAATATTAAAATTTTCACTAAAAACACTCCGGAACATATTTTCCTAGAAAAAAGATGTCTTTAAAAAACTTTTCAGTTATACCAATCTTACTTCCTCATGTTTTCTTCGATTTTAATGCATTTTGAAAATATTTTTAAGATTTTATAGCAATATTTAAATACTTCGGTAAATATGTTTATACATATTGGCACGGCGATTGTATATACGCTATTTTGTTGACACAATTGCTTAAAAGCAACATATTTTCATAGACTTTACAGAAGATCTATAATTTCAGATGGTTTGTATAAGTATTGTAAACATGCCTTCAGACACAGGTTTGCATGTATTTATTAAAATAAATTTCAAGAATTAATTAAATAATAATAAGTTTCTATGATGTTATTCAAATCCTAACTTAGAATTTGTATCCAAATAAAGGTTTTTTTCCAACAGTTTTTATCGCTCGCCGATTAAAGAGTTCCATACGATTTTCGCATATCTATCATATATACATTTTTGCATACATTATCTTTGATATGGGGTTAAAAGAACATTCTAAATATTAAACAAATAGGGTGAAAGAGATAGTGTGTGTTAGAGAGAGGGAGACAGAGAGAGAGGATGAGATAGATCCATCATCCAATATTATTATGATACTATATTTTGAACTAATAGTTTTTTTAATGAAGATTTATGAAGAATATATTATACTCCATGGGAAATAGAAAGGAGCAAAGGATGAAATAAACTGATCTTGTGACAGTATTCATTTGTAGATATTTAAATAGTAGGTAAAAGGCTTCGAGAAGACATATTAAATGATATAATGCTACTGTCACCGTCCTAAGAAATATTGAAAGAATTCAACCAAAAACTTGCTTTCTGCATGTAGAAATCTTTAAAAGAGAATATCAGTTATTGGTTTACAAAATGAAATCCCTCAAACATATAAATCACTTTTAAATTAATATTATAATCAGAGCTACATTAATAGCCATAAAATAAATAGAGGGTGTTTCTATGCTTTATGAATTTGGATTTTCATTGACCATCGAAGTGTTTTAAAAGAATTTTGGTATTTTCGAAGTGGAAAAAGATTCTTTTCTGATGTATAACCTCTATTCGGAATATTAGATTGTAAAAAATTTGAAAATGATTGAAAAAAAACGCTTCTTTAATATGATTTTTAGTTTACCATACAAGATCTTCAATAGTTTTCTGTCGGTGCATAATAATGAATAACTTTTCTAATAAGAGCTATAACAGGATTATTTATTATGAAATGAAAAGCATTGGTTGTTTTTTTCCACAAAGATTAATTCCTTTAAAGGCATTTTTTAATTATTAAGAGTAACAATATGATTCATATATAACTGACAATTTTGTTGTTTAAGAAGAATATACTTTCATATTCTTAAAAATTTTGCGTTTCAAAAAGAAAGATAACTGAATTAAAAGCAGAAAATAGATAAAATCATTTCGTGGAATTCGAAATTATTTATTTGAATTTTTAAGTCATTTGTGAAAAGCATTATTGATCTAAAATAAGCAAAAAAGTGCTCTTTTAAATGAGATATAAAGAAAATCTAATTTTAAGAAAAAGTAATTGTCTAAGAAAAAAAAATTGCTTAATGTTAGAAAAAAGAAAGTGTAAAAGCAATGAGAATTAAACCATTAACAATGAAATACAATGCTCAGAAAGCGGAAACTGTTTTGGAAAAAAAAAGGCCCCTTAATTTGCATAGTTCTTTGATTTCTATATTAAATTATAAAAATTCCTAATATTATTTCTCAAAAAGCTTAGCGAAGATTAAAAAAGCAATCATCTTTTTGTTTTTCAAAAAAAGGATTTAAAAAAAAAATTTATTTGAATATTTTTAAAATGATGATAATAAATACGCCTAACTTAAAAGAAAACACGTTTTAAAAAACTGCATGAAATTAGCGTTTGATATGTATTTATTTATTTTTTTTAATAATTTCATTTTCTTTTTCTTTTCTTTTCTTTTTTTTTTTTCATTGTACTGCGAAAAAACTATTTTATATATTGCTCTAGTATTCCTATGGCAATACAATTGCAATTGCTTAATTTAATAAATCCGCTTTTGTGCTAGAATAAATCTCCAATATCTTTTTACAAATGAATCAAAATATTAAAATGACAAGTCATAAGTTTGTCTAGTCTCTTAATTAAAAAAAGAAGAAGAAGCAATCCCATTCCTGTTATTACTAAAATTTTCTTTTTAACGTAATTTTTTCTAACTTCGCAATCAGTTTTAGAACGATAAATAACATTCGAACCGAACCTATCTTTTCTCCTTGAAACAGAACTAACTCCCAAAACCAATTTACGATTTAAACAGCGTGATTTCCCCGAGTCGACATCATAAATGGAATTTAAGAAACATTTCTTGTTTTCCTTTCTTAATTTCTCTTCTTTTCTTCCAAAAATCTCTCCTGGTTGCCCCTTTTTTTTTTCTCTGCTCCGTACTTCCATCGCTCATCATAACCGAAACGAAAGAAAGCCTGCTGGATGGATTAGAGTAGGAAAAGCGAGCCAAAGTGGATTATTATATGCAAACTAGAGATTATTTTGGCCTCCAGAGATATGGCGCCGATTTCGGCGACAATTTGGCTCCCGGCTACAAAATCTCCAGGGGTTATAACAGTATTTATATTCACTTCGCGCCATTTGATTCCGTTTTCCCTTTTGCCTCATTTGAATAGTAATAAGGCTGGAGAAAGAGGGGGACAGAGAAAAAATCTGTCAACCAATGCACAGTTTTCCTTCTCTTACTTCCTTTTTTTTTCTTTTCTTCTGTCAGATATTATTACTTTTTTTTTAAAACTTTAATCACAGCTCTCATTTTTGCAGTGATTACTTCTCCACTTTTTTTTGTCACTTTATTTTCGTTTCCGAATACCCAACTTGTTGCAGGAATCGTAATTTCATCCTTTTTTGGGAGAGTGGAGCAGCTGCTTTTCTTGCTAATTCGTTAAAATTGACAGTGAGAAGCAAAACAGTGATTTGTTATTACTTTGATTTAAAACTTAATAGAAGTGCTCAGAAATTTTGGTTATCATTATAAGGGTTTCAGATGTCTAAGAATTTTATTTATTTATTTATTTAAAGTTCAGATTATTAACTCTTCCTCCATTTTGAAATTTTATTTTTGCATTTTTGAGCGTATATTTTCATTCCTTTAATCTGTAACGCAAAAGTAAAGAATATGCAGGATATTGACATCATTTTCCATTATTTTTTGAAGTGAAGACGAATGATTGTAACAAAAATGACACATTCTTGGATCGCGATATTAAACTAATGTATCACGGATAAAGGAGAAATGGAAAATAATGAAACAATTTAGAAGATGTGCCACACATCAAATAGTCTTAAAACTAAATTCAGAAACTTTTAATGATTCTATATTAACATGCTGTTACTTGCATTAAGGTGAGAGAATACTTATCAGGTGTTATCTTATTCATTTGATCATGTCTCAAAAATAGCAAAATGCTACTTAAATAGCTTAGAGTGGCGTCAAAAGAGAATTCAATATAACGGGAATTAATATTATATAGAAATAATAATAAAATTTTGCTATATCAGAAATGATCACTAAAATTCTAGAAACCATAAGTTACCTCAAACTCACTAAATGTAATGCCCTGAAAACCTCAACGAAACTCAATAACCACTTGGTATGTATCAACGGGCATGCCTTATAACCTCATGTGTCTTAACATGTGGCATCAGTATTCGAAACATGGTAGTTTAGAGGTAACTTCTCAGCTTTTGGGCTTAGCGATTCCATGACCGAATCATAATCCCAACACCTTGAAAGTAAGTCTTATTCTCGTTAAATTGGTCAGAGCCAAATATTTTCTTGTTGATGTAATGGTAAAGATTACAGAAAGGCGTATGCTACTTAAATACTCGCTTTTTTTTATAACGCCAGATCAATGGCATTGATCATAGAATGGGCAACTCAGGTGTAATCTCTGTCATCTGACCACAGTTTAAAATTACGACGTACGTCCTAAAGTAGTCTAGTGTTGCTTCAAAACTGTACATTGATAAGGTAAACCTGTTTCATTCAAAAAGAAGTATACTGTATTCCTTAATCGACTCTTGATCTGCTCGTTTAACATCACCAGTTTACTCCAATAAATTTTATTAAATTTTTGAATTCGATTCTTCATTTTATTCAAGCAGTATTCCAAAAATATTCATTTTTTTTTAAAGGTGACTTAATTTCAAGAAACTTTACCTCTGATACAAAAGGGGCTTCCAGAGTCAACGGTAAATTTTTAAGATGGTAAATAATGGAGGAACAGTGGAAACAGAGACCACTGAATGTACGATATAGCATCCCACAAAGCATTTGTGTTATACAAATTTCTTTGAAAGAAATCTCACCTGTGGCACTAGCGGAACTTTCGACTGTGGTGGGTGCCGATGCAGAATCAACAGAAAACCCGTACGAGGGCAGATAGTGAGGAAAAAGTGGAAATAGAGGGAGAGTTGGATCTTTGAGAGACAGAGGGGCTCCACACCAGAGACCAGAATAGTAAGTCGGTAGAGTGTCAGCCAGAAGTGGGAAGGATGGTCGAAGAGTGGCTGCAGTCAGTCTGGGCACGCTTACTCCTGGTACACCTGGAAAATAAAATTTAAATTCTTACTATAAGTTATATTTTCATGGTCTTAGTAAATTTATAGGTTTAAAATGAATATTTTAGTTTTTACTATAGTTTCTACTAAGATGCTCCTTTATCAGTTTAATCAAGTATCAAAAGTAATCTATTACTGTGTACAATGGAAAGAGCAAATACTTTATTTATACACATTCATCTTATTACAAATTTCATGTAAAAGTTATTAAATAGATTAGATTAGATTTCATATATCTCTGTATCCTTTCTAAATAAAATTTATTTCAGGTGAAATTAAAAAAAAAAGCATCTAATGATAAATATATGGTTTCAAAATTGTTTTGGAATGTTATATATGACGTATTTCTGAAATTTAACATCTACGATTTTGGATCTTTTAAATGTGAAGTATTTTATCCTATTTTCATTAATATTTGGAATTCAGTTATATATTGTAGATTTATAAGCAGCAGCTCTAATGTGTCATGATAAGTATCAATTCAAAGATTACTTTTCATAATCAGGCGAAATTCCAATAGTTTATGTAAAATTTTCGTAGCAAATTTTGGAGATTTATAGTGTTTTCAGATGGCGTACATTCGTTATTCGGCCTACATTGCGTTACGAATTTACTGATTTAACCACAGATTTTTAATTTCACTTTTTAAATTTATAAAAGAATCTTTAATGATAGAAAAATATGAATATATCTCCGGATATAACACTGGAAATTAAACACAAATCGTTATCAAAATACTTATAGATTACTTATCGGAATTTTGCTCAGTTATTATGACTTCAGAAAACAGTACTGCTATTGAGCAATTTAAAACTGGCATCTTTGTAAATTGGAGGTTTCTGTGATCGTCTTTTTATAAGTACAAATGAAAACTATTATGAATGAAAATCAGAAATATAAATCTACTATGAAATGACAAAGATGATTTTAAACATTACTCTATTCTCCGAAATTGCACGGTACATAAATGGACAGATTTTTGAAATCTCTTACTTTTAACATGTTTTCAAACGTGAACCCCAAATATTAGGAAACAGGTTTGAATTCTTAACCTTTAAAATCTATACTTTACGATCATCGGTTGTAGAAATTTTGTCTTCACACAAAGTTTTATAGATGAGTGATTTGTATAATAAAAGTGTTTTTGGCTTTTTAATAAGAAATTCATAGAGATTATATTTGATAAATCTTATTTAATATGATCCAATGAAAAAAAAAAGTTGAGAAAAAGTTAAATAAAGTAGTCCGGAATAGTAACGATTTTTGAAATTGCTTGCTTGAGTTCAAAAAAATTACAGACATAAGCTGCATTACTTTAATCATTAACCCATAGAATGATGTTTATTTGATAACAAAATGACCATCGCAAATTTCCCTATAAATACTCGATGTAGACAATTTTACTGCATTCTTTTTAATTACCTTCAAATCTGGCTAATACTGTCCTTTTTAATTCAAATTTTTTAATAAGACGAATTTTTACTTTAGTCTACCGACTATTTTTTTAAAATAATGTTAAAATATGAACTATAATTCAAATTTTCTTAATCAGTTTAATGTAAAATTTGTAAATAGATATTTGTATTTCTCAATTACTTTTGGTTATATTATATGTCTTTGGCGATTGAAAATTAATTTTAATTTTTTCGACGAGAATGTTTTCTATTAAAAAGTAATAAAAGAGTTTCAAAGGTTTTTCAATTAATATGTTGATTGTAAATTGTACTCATTTTAAACTTTTATTGCATAATCGTTACGCACGCTGCATAAATTTTCCTCTTTTATTTATGTAATATTTTTTAAATTGTTAAGTTATAGAGTATGATGATAATATTTTTACAATTTATTTAGTTCTTCTTTATTAATTGTATATTATTTAGTGTAGTGCTTCTTTATATATTGTATATTAGTTATCAAAACTGTTACACATAAAAATTAAATATTTATTGATGTTCACAATTTTAAAATGTTGTTTTCTCGTTTTCTCTTACTGAATGGATTTTTAAAACTAGTTTTTTTTTTTTTTTTCGATAAACCTAATTTTTTTGCTATTTCTTGAATGTCGTAATGATTCTATAGTGTATTGATTCTTGTTACCTTTTTTTGTTCAATATTTCTATCAATTAAATCAAATAAATAATAAACATAACTAAAATCTAAATTATTTGATAATAAATTAAATTTCTTAAATAAATTAATGTTCTAATTCAAATCTAATTTCTCTGTGCATTTAACCCTTTCTGGGCCCATGGGAAGTATGCTTTCCACAAAATTCCTCAATTTTTGTATCAAGTTATGTGGGCTGTAAAGTTTGACATAAGTTCTATCAAACTTTTCAATAAAACAAAAAAAAATGCTTTAGATCCTTATCTCACACAAAATGGTATATCTTGATTTGTTACTTAATTATTAATTAGCCAAATTAATTAAATCATCAAATTAAATTTATCTAATAATCTAATCATCTTTTTTCAGCCTATATCAATCCTAAAAATATTTTAATATGCGATGACTAGAAAAAATGGCTTTTTAAAGGATTAAGGTAATAAGATGTAAAGCTTTATCATATAAATTCAAAGTGCTCAATTTCATCATTAATATTAATCAAATCAATAAAGAGACATTATTACAATATTATTAGAAAACATTATAAAACATATCATGTAATCGTACAAAAAAAAATTCTAAAGAAATTATGTATATCCAAACTTTTTACAATCGAACTAAATTGAATTTGGCTATCTGGGACGCCTTATACATTTCCTTCCACTAAAAGTCTAGAATAACTGCAACTGCAACGCCTGAGGATTAAAACAGAAGACTTGAGTTTTGTGTCATGTCTGGAAAATATTTAGTGAGCAGAATGCAGTGAGGAAAAGAAAAAAAAATCGTAATCCGTGCCCACTTTATGATTTCTCAAAGTTTTCGTCCAGCTTGGTTGTCAAAAGTACATCCTATCCCTCGCGGCGAATCTTTTTTGATTCTAAAAGTGTGTCCAGCTTTTCACTCCCCTTAGATACCTTTCGATAAGAGGAATAGTGAACTCTTGGCATGTTATTTGACACTGGAACACTAAATAATTGAATCTTCTTGATTTAAAACTTTGTTACTCTTTTATGGCGGGTCGTAAATTTTTAATTAACCTCAAAATTTGATCATCAAAAGCAGATGAAGCTATCCATGTTTATTATTCGATGATAAAAAAGGTATTAAGGACAATTCATCTTCCTGATGGAGAATTACAAGATGTGGAATTTCTGTTAAATTATAAAATGATTAATATATTTTATAACAGGTTTTTTTAATCATATGTTTCATACTTCTTTATGATGATATGGGCTTCTTCTAATTTACTAATAAAAAACCTACAAAAATATATAAAAATCTTGAGCTTTGAGAAAAAAACATACAATATGCTCAGCAATTTGAAATTACGATATAAACTTTCAGTATAAACATATTTTAAAACACACACAAAGCAATTATAAAGAATGCAATATGTTTCGTATTTAAAAAGGAAATGTGGTCAGTGATATTGTGAAGTAAATAAGTTATTTCAAATTGTTTTTACAATTTAGGATACCATTTCCACGGCAACATTTTATTGAATAATCATAAAAAAGACAAAAATCTATTGGTAAATAAATTATAAATTTTACTTCGAGAATTAAACTATTTCATAACTAAGACTTTATTTTTATTCAAATGTTAAACAGCTTTGAAAGTTGGAAACCTTGGAATAATTGCACATTTCTGGTATAATTCTGAAAATTTTAGTAATATTTAAATCTCATAATCTATTTTTCCTTTTCTTTTAATTACTTAATGTCAATAAAAATTCAGTGGAATAGCAATTTTTTAAGAAAATTATAAGCAAAATAACTCGGACTACTTCGTACTAGAAGATTCTTTGTGAATATTTTCTAGTTTGAAATCTAACTTATGCTGCCATATTAATACTTTTTTACATAGTTCATAAGTTACAACTATAAATTCTTTAATAACAAATATTATTATAGGGAATTAAATTTATTGACAATTTTCATGGATCGCGAAAGTCGGTAAAGTAATGAAGTAAGTAAAAAACTGATTTTCAAACTTATCACAAATTAAACTAATTCTCAGTAATGCATCGAATTCAAAGTTAAATATCTTAAGAATACTTATTTTTTGACAAAAATACATACAAATAAAATTCTGAACTGCGAATTTTCCGATTATATTTTGAATTTTAACGCTTGTGCTTTGAATAAAAAGTACTGTAATAAAAAAAGCATTTTAGGAATCATGTGTATCATAGTTTGTTAATTTTTTAAATGTAATTATTAATTTCTTTCTTAAAACAACA
Source organism: Argiope trifasciata (assembly GCA_026543055.1). Lineage (NCBI taxonomy): Eukaryota > Metazoa > Arthropoda > Arachnida > Araneae > Araneidae > Argiope > Argiope trifasciata. Next base: position 6,136,991 of record JAPMOQ010023314.1, on the reverse strand, counting down.
ATCAAAGTAATTTGTCAATCTCAGACATTAAATAACAAACATGTTAATAAATAGTACGCAGTTAATTAAGCTTAACATCAGGTACATTACGGAAGTTTGGTAATGAAGTGAAAAATGTTTAGCGAAGTTTCTTAAATTTGAACAATTTTACTATCGCAAATCGTTTAAGAGACAATTATTCCAGTTTGGCTTAATCGAAAAATTTGTGATTTTACCTTAAATCTTAATAATCCGTACGAAAGATTATAATTACATATAAAATTTTAAATGCGAAAAATTCAGTGACTTCTTGATTTCGGATTGCAATTATCAATTGTCTATGTAAAACTAGTCAATCTATTTATTTAAGCTAATATGTTTATCCCCCAGTGATATTTATCAATAATCATAGTAGGAATCTGACGTCGTTGTCTACGTCATCGAATTATAAAGTCTGTTATTAAACCGAAAAATATGATTGATTCAAAATATTTCATAATATGCTTCCATGAAGAAATATACATTACTGATTTACGCTCTATAATGTAAATCCACAAACATTCTATCATACATGAGACTACCATTGCATTTCTAGCTTCGATTTCTAGTAGATAATGGTACACCCTTACACCACTGTTCTAGTGAAACAACTGGCAAAAAACCTCTCGTATCGCTGGCAAAGAAATAACAGCTTCCTTTTTGGAGAGTGCCTCAATTGGCAGCTCCGCTCCGAAGATTTTGAGTGACCAGAATATGCGGCAGCCCGCCGGCAGTTTACCGGTGTCACTTGCCTCGGTGAGATTTCCAAGCTGCCCCTTTAATAAGCTTGTTAGGTGAGGATGACGCCGCATGTTACGAACAGATAGAGATCTCGGGATCCGGGATTAGGTTAGTCTCGATATACGTGTCACAAGAAGGCCCCCTCGCTTCCCGTCTAATGCCCAACGTTCTTTTCCCTTGAAGAATTCCGGGAATCTTATGCATTTTATTTCTTACGTTGCGTTTGTCACGAGTCATGAAAGCTGTAAAAACAAAGTCCAGAGAAGAATTTTATTTCAGTGTATTTAAAAAAGAAAGGTGAAAAGCTGTTTGGAAGTCAGTTTTCAGTAAGATTAGGTTCAGATGCTTAAGATAATATATCCAGAAGCATTTCTAAGCGTAATAAAGAAGCCGGGCATTTAATTCTTTTATAATCTCTTGCGCCAAAACAAGGCTCTTTGGTTATTAAGAGGAATTTTTAAAATTTAATTATTATAAGATAATTAAATTATTCAATTAATTTATTATTAAAAGGAGTATTTTATTCGTTAGTTGAAAAACATTAATTATTTTTAAGTGGTATTTATTGAACAAGAAATCAATAGGTTGGCAGTTTCATTAAAAAACAGTAGTGAAAATTGCTGTAAATAGTATTATTTGATAATTTTAATTATTTACGCCATAATTTAAAATTTATTAGAGTATTAAACTTTTCATGACAAAATTATATTCGTTGAAAACAAACTATTTTCTCACACTATATATTACATTATATTAAAATTATGTATTACATTCAGCAATAAATTCAAATAATAAATAGAAATTTTTAAAAATTTTCATTTTTATATTATTTTTTTTTCTTTTTAACAGAAAAAAACAACGATAATATAATTGTATTAATGCAGATTTTTCTTTTTATCTACCTTAAATTCTTAAAGTTAAATAAAGGATTCTCACTGTACTCCCAAGATTATATATTTCTATTTATCATCAAAAGTAAAATTTGTCAAAAAAAATTATTAGTATAAAGCACTTGTATAAATAGGCAAAAATTTTCTTCAAATTGTTGCACGTGTTTACCAGATAAAAAGCATTGTATAAGAATCAAAACCAATATATCGTATGTCTATTGACTTCAGTTTGTTGCATCAAAATACTGTATTTGTAGAAATACGATAATAATTTGAAATGATATCAGCAATAGATTTGTGAAATAAAATATTTCATTCTTAGTACTTTTCAAAAGTACTTTTTTTTTTTTCTTTTTCAGAAAGCTGCTTACTTATATATTTATCAATGTATTCATAATATTGAATTATTCCGTCATCTATTTCGAATATCGTCAAACAGCATTTGAATCTTGAAAAAAATACTGATCGAAACATTGCTTGGGAAAAATTGCAACCAATATGTTCAAAGTCGGTTCCGTGTTTCATTGTCTACAAGAGATCGATGGCACCCATTTCATTGTGAGTTTCGAGCAGTCCTAATGTTTAGCCAAGTGCGGTGCGACATGTGTCAACTTATGTGGGAAAGCAACCTGCGTTGTGGCCGGGTAAGAGGATTGATAGAGTTGCTTTTTCACGGCCCGCCGGATTATCCCTGCGGCCCTCTGATTACTCCCTCCGCCTTTTTTCACCCTGCTCAACTCCTGCCACCTTTTACCGAACAACGTCTCTCGCTTTTTCGTTATTTTTTTACTTCTCTCTCTCTACATACCCAGTAAAGGAGTAATTATCTCCGGATCAGTTGAGGGTCATATCGCAACCTTTTTTTCTTTCCCCCCTCTCTCACTCTCCTTCTCTATCCTAGGTTTTTGATGGTAATTCTGATAAAATATCTTCTGCTTTTTTTTTCCGTATATGAAGTATGAAGAAGGTATTCTTATCATCAGAAAATTCGAACTCGAAATTTTGTCGGATCTTCGTTCCAAACTCCCAGAGTTGTGTGGTCATTGTGTATGTATATCTGTCTATCTGATTGTCTGTAAAATGATAGCTCATAAATGCTTTGAATTAGACAGATAAAATTTGGTATACGATCCTACAAACAAATATGTAGATTTCTATAAAATTTTGAACGAAATTCAACTACAGAAAA
>JAPMOQ010023314.1:6101777-6134143 GCA_026543055.1 Argiope trifasciata | reverse complement strand
AAAATTTGGTACACAGGTTTGGCATCTAAAATATAAATTCTTATTTTACATGTTAAACTTTATGATTATAGACTGTAAGGCTTTGCATGAGATAAAACTGGTCAAGTTACAAAGATCCCATTCTGAATTCAGAGAGATATTTGCGTGCATTTGTAGTTTAATTCTGATAAAATTGTGATAATCTTTCTTTTAAACTAATTCGCGAAATATCGACTTCTATTCTGAATCAGAAAATCAAAACTAAAGTGAATTTATCACCATTTAACTCCAAACATTTATGTTATGGGGATTTTTAAAAATATATATATATATATATATATATATATATATATATATATATATATATATATATATATATTTGAGAAATGCTGTTTCAACTTATAAATTTTAATCCAAGTGATGTAGTGCAAATATAAGGATGATTAAAACATTAAACTGTGTTAACGTAATTCACTTAATTTCTTGTATCCGAACAATGGAAATGTAGCATAAATCCATCGTAACTGAAAATATTTTATTAAATTTTTCTATTCAAGGATATATTTAAAACATTTTCTGCTTTTAATCTATACTTATAATATAGCTCATTGTGTGTGCGTGCGTGTTGGTGCTCTTCAGGTCAGACCATTGGACCTACAGCTACTAAATTTAGTACATGTATACCTTGGTGGTCGAGAATGTGCACCTCGGAGCCCTTTTTCAAACTTTTAATTAGAATTTAAATTAATTAAAAAATCAGCGAAATTTTCTTCGTTTTTTCGCTATAACTTCCGAAATATTATCGCACAAAGATGATTTTTACATCAAATAAAGATTTAAAAAAAATAGCTTTCTAGTGGTATCAGTGTTTTAACATATAACTTAAGTTTCTATTTTTAACGAATTTTTAAAGAAATATATTAATTATATTTTTCAACAATATATTTCAGACAAAACAATAAAATTTAATCTGCATGAGCACGTTACGAGTGAAAGGGGAAAAATTACCTTTTATCAATATGTTGCCACCAGATTGACAAAAATTCAAATTAAAAAATAAATAAACTAATATTGTAAATTAAGCATATAAAAATGTAATTTTCAGCACGTGTTGGTATGAGATAAAATAAATACAAAATATGTTTTTTTTCCAAAAAAGAAAATGGAAATTTTTTGTGACTTTTACAGTATTATTATTTAAATAAGTCAGCTTTATTTAAGACAAAAGGGTTTAATATACATATTTTTTCAATTCAAGATTAAACGACTAATTTGTACAACTTTAATAATGTATCTATAATCTATAAAAAGGATCTAAAGGAAGTAAATAGCTACATAGTAGGTAACATGAGTCTATAAATGTTTTAATAAATGATGTTTAACTTTTAAATAAAAAGATATAAATTTCAATCAACTCAGTCTCTAACATTGACTGATTTGTGAATACTTTGAAGATCACTATTAAATAAAAATGAGTAATCTTAAACCACTTCATCGACTATGAAAAAGATGATACTCCAATTAACGCCTAGAATTTCTCAAGACTGTCTGGCCTAAGACTGAAAATGTTGAATGTTCCAAACATTTCTATGCGAAACTTCAAAAGTCGATCAAATTTGATAGCAGAAGATAGAAATCTTCATTTATTTATTTGAAGTTTAGTTTTTAGTTTAGTTACATTAACGTCCCGTTTTTTTTATATGATTCCTTATAACTAAAAGATGTATAAAATTTAGACTTAATATTTTTAAAGTTATGTTTATAGTTATGTTTTTAATTATGTAAATAATTTTGAAATTAGATTCATTATAAAATTTGAATTTTAAATTGAATCTAAGTAATTTTTGTTGAATAATTCTTGAAATATTACATAAATTATTGCAATTATTCAGTAGAACACATAATGATTCTCTTTTACTATATTTTTAAAAAATGCGTGGTTTCGGTTAAAAAAATGTTTTTATATCAATTTGCAGTTTAATCATTTCCATTTTAATTTAAAGTTGAAATTTTTTGAGAGCTGACAGATAATAAGAGATACATTACTGGTTTAAGGCCTTTACAAGTTCACGAGTGAATTGTATGACTATCAATATTTGAACCTTAAAAATATTTTGGTGAAGTAGTTATTAAAAGACAAGTTAAATAAAGTATATAATTGACATTGACAAATGACTTAAAGTATTTAATTGGCAGTGACGTTACATAAAATACTCAACTGATAATTTTAAACAGTAGTGAGATTGGCGAACCAGCTGGTCGTCAAAGACGGCTAATTATTAAAAGTTACTTTACTAAGAATAGAATTTATCTAAAAATATGAAGAAAAAAAAACACAGTTTCGTGTGACTAACGATGTCGTATATATTATGTCGTGGGGAGTTGAAAAATAACGTTTAATGTTTGTTAAGAGCAGAATGGTCAACTTAAATATTTAGTACATTGCTACTTCTTTGATACATAAGCTCTCTATTAGACAGTTTTTTTCTCAAAATTTTAATGGCATTTATAATAAGAACGAAAGGATTTTTTAATAATTACCCTCGGTAATTCAAAACATAAGATTACACAAAATTCACTTTAAACTTCATTAAAATTCTAAGTATTTCAGATACATCAATCACTATTTCCATACTTTTTTCTGTAAATTTCTAAAAACATTTTTAAGTCTAACTTTACAACGATATTTCATTTTAATTAAATGGTTTTTACCCAAACCTATTGCTAATGATGACTTCGTGTCCGTGTTTCCACGGTAAGGGGGTGCAGTAGCTTCTGTGGATAAAGACCCCTGAGAACTCAGATGGTAGAAATCTGACTTCTAGCTCGTATGAAAATGACACACACATTCGCTTTCACAACCCCTTTTTACTGGGAGGGGCATATTCATACAACTCACTGATAGAACACAGAACAATTATGCCGAACCGGGACTCGAACCTGGGACGCCATGATCACGAGGAAGACGCGCTACCCCAATACCAGGACGCCGACACCCATTGTAAATAAATTAAATATTTATGAGTGGAATATTGTTGCTGATATAAGCAAATAATAACAAAGATCGAAGAATCACATCTAAAGCATTGTTTATGATTTTTCAGAGTGGAGCTTCGAATATACCTTATTTATAAGTTTATTTTTAATTCTCAAATGTCCACTTTAAAGAATTCGTAAAATTCTTTATTTTATGCACGATAAATAAAATAATCTTTTCCCGAACGAAAGAAAGGAGGTTTAAATAACTCTATTAATATAAAGTGAATTAGTCATTATATATTAAGTCATGTTATATGATTTAAGTAATTTTATTGAGATAATTACAAAGAACTGTTATAAAAATTTAAGCTTTAAGTTGAATGCCTGGATGTCCTGAAGAAGTTAATCTGTATATGTTGCAGTGATAACCAGAAATCAGTCAAGTCACGAATTAACTAGGGAAACCGCGTTTTAAATGACAGCGAGAACATTAGTTTTTCCGCATTGCCGTTGTAAGAAATTATTAGATTACATCCTAATTCTTTCTTCTTTGTCTTCTGCGTTTAGCATACAAAAACGAAATTAAGGGAGATATAGTTTGCAAAAGCAGAATGAACTACATTTAAAGACGTAATTAATTAGACGTAAATTCTGCTAATTTATATATCATTCTTCGAATGAAATAATGAGAAAAATAATTAACTTATATACTGATATTATAATATTTAAATTTAATATAGAAAGAGATGTTTATACGATGAAATATAACAGCATATAAGATTGTTATTTAAGTAACGTTAACAAGTATATGTGAAATCCTTGTTCCTTTGATAGCATTCTGTTATTCTCTGTTTCTTCTAGGTTGATGAAAAACAAATCTGGACGCGAGAACAGCTCATGCTTCCTCGGGTGATGGCGAGCATGGCTGCCGGAAAGGGCGTCCGTCGCCGGCGAGACCAGGCCCTCCATTCCCACCCATGGCTGCAAACCCACCAACCAGCGTCGAGAGGACCATCCCAGGGGAGTGCCCAGTCAGCGATGCGGACGGCTGTTGCACGGGATCGGCATTCTACATTGCATGCTCAAAGGAGAACTGATTTTGAAAAGTAAAAACTTAGATTCTTATTTTTTCCCTTTTCTTTTACATACTTAAGATGACAACGTTAAGAAGTAAGAATTTAAAAAACAATATCATTGTATAACTAGAAGTTAACGATTAAAATTCATTTCTTGATTTATGAAAATGCAATATTTTATTTCGTGTATATCGATTTTAAAATCAAATATCTATTTTACTTTATTCACAGAAATTTGTAAAAGGAGGAGACATAAATTTTAGGCGACAGTAATCATCATTTTATTTCTACGACTTATAAAATTATGCCAATACATTGCTCTATATGGTGTATTAGATTTATTAAAACAGTATTAAAATTGTTATGAAACTGTAAAAAAATAAATTTTTGGTAATGTAAACTTGTTGACCACTTGACTTTTAGAATTCTTTTTTATTGAAGCATTTTTTTTTTTTTTTTTTTTTTTTTTGCAAATTTAATTCAAATTTTCGGTGAAAATATCATTGTCAATGAGACTTTATACAATAAAACATTCTTTCCATGTATTTATCCTTTATCCCCCTTTTAAAAAAATAAAAAAAGAATAAATAGCTCTGATAAAAAAGTACTTATGGTAAAAATGGAAATTTTCTTCTTTTGTATAAGAATTGCCAACACTTTTCGCTGTATGAGGTATTTTATTCTTACCATTTACTAACGATCTCGCATTTCCTCAATGTTCCGTTTAAATGTTCCTTTTGTAAAGAAAATAAATTCATTAACACATTTTTAGTTAATTGTATTAAAGTATAACTGTGTTTTGAAAATAATGTGTAATTATATTTTCGAAATAAACTGTAATATATTATTTTTAAAAGCTTTAAGTCAATAAGTTTTCTTAGTTTGTTCATATTTCTTGCTTTCTACCAAAAAAAAAAAGGTGAAATAAAGCAGATTCAAAAACAGATCCACATTAATTTTCAGCACACATATACTACTCTGAGTTTCACGGTCAACCTTTAAAATAAAATTGCAACTAAATTTATTAGTGAAAAAGAATCGCCAGAATAATTTTCTTGAAATTAAAAAATATATATAACAAATAAAATTGATATAACTCTATTTCAGCATATTGAGGCTGCTTCTGAGATGCTAAATAATAGGTTAGCTAAAAAAAAATATGTATATTTCTTATTAATTTTATACTATTCCGATAGCTACAACCAATATTTAGAGGAAATGAAAAGTGAAATATTCATACATGATTAATTATGATATTAAAAGCAACTCTTTAAAGTCAAATTCATGTTGAATTCAACTTCCTTTTTCCCATAACTAAAGCCCACACAGTCGCGTTGAACATGTAAATAGAGATTCAGTAAAGTTCTGCAATAGTTAGCTTTAATTGGTCTAAATTTCATTGACGGCATTAGCATTTCATCGAAAAGGATTTTCCACGTATCCCTAACCTCATAATGGCGATGCTGGTGGCTTCCGACGATTAAGTTCCAGCTATTTCAAGGCGAGGAAAGTTGTGTCATTGTAAAATGTTGAAACAGTACTTTTGATTGTAATTTTCATAGTGTTATACGTGACCGCGTTCGATTCGTGTTTTTAAGTTCTTAATCAACACAAGGGGAAATATTTACAACACTCCGAAAGTGTTTCCGAGAGTTAATACATAGTGAGGAAGAATAATATTTCTGGCTGCGAATAACGTGTGGGATAAACCGAATACTATTATACACTTAAGAAAATCATCAATTATTAAATGGTTATGATTTCAATCAATCTAGAAAATCTGTATTATGGAAAAAAAAAAAAATTTTATAAAAAAGAAAATAAAAATATTATTTTCATATATATATATATATATGTATATAGTTATTAAAAGGTAATTTACGTACTTTTAATGGGCCTAGTTTAACAAGTACATTCCGATTTTTAAAATTGGCAAATAAAATGGACAAAATAATTACAAATACAACAATACTGTGGAAAGAAAATAAACTTCTAGAAAGAGATTCTTAATCATTAGTATTTTTTTTTATATTACTTAGAAGAAAACAAATACGTTTGATAGTTTGGTATTTGTCAGTTATTACACCGATCAAAAAGTGCCAAGAAAAAATTTCGCCAATTTGGCGATTTTAATCGTGAAACTATGCAACACATGATTCGCATACGATTTGATCTATACTTATGAACATATTTATTATATAGTATATATATTTTTGCACTTGAGCTTATTTTTCTAATTTGGTGATTGTTTTTTCTTGGCGCTATTTGGTCACCAATAAAACCGACAAGTATAGAATGGGTATAAAAAGTCTCTCAATAGTTATTAATACTTTCAAAAACTTGAAGTGGAAAAAAAAGAATGTTTCATAAAATAGCATATCATAAACAAATATCTAATGATGGGATTTTATTTAAATAATTAGCAAATGAGAAATAATAAATCTAGCGGTATGAAATAGATCAATCGTGCAACTTCTATATCGACCAAGAAAAAAATTGTTAATGAGATCTATAACGGCTAGAGATTCGGCCGTTTGACATAAGAGTGTCTGCAGCGGAATTGATGGCAAAAAAAAAAAAAAAAAAGTCTCCAAAGATTAGATCCAGAAAAAGAAAGATTTAAATTAAACACAATTTATTAAGAAGAAATCAAATGAAACACATGATGAACTATTTATAGATATGATTAAAAAACTTGTGAATACATATTCGGTCATTACAGGAAAAGAGACCGCCACGATTACAAACATAATGATAAACATTGATAAACATAATGGTTATCAGGTTAAATAAACGTCAGATAGCAGGTTCAAAATGCTTTGCATCGTTTTAGAATAAGGTACGAGAGACAAAAGAATTTGACATTTAAAATTATGAAATAATTTACCGAAATTTCCGAACAAAAATAATAGAAATTATTACAACGCTAACGACGCATTCATTGAATAAGTTCACGATGCACATATAGGAAAGAATAGTCTAGAAATTTTTGACACAGAATATCGAGTGTGAACTCAGTGACAAATAAAATAATTGAAAAAGGTGAATAATCTCATTATTCTACTGAGCCCCCATCTCATCCACCCACTCTCCAGAGAATGGAAATTGCAGTGCATACCTCTTCGATAAAAGCCTTCCGGATTTTAATAAGATTTCATTAATTAACCGCCAAGTGGGAAATTTTTTACCCGCTTTCTCTCATATTGCCTCTATTTATAATCATTTTTTTCCTCTTTCTAAACTTACTCATAAGATGAACTCTGATTAATTTTCCGTTAATTAAGTTGTGCCTTTCACTTTCGACACGGAGGATGGGAAAGGGGTGTGAAATCCAAGATCCATATTTGTAATTTTTGTTGAGAAGGAAAAAAAAAATGTTAGCAGAATGAATGATCTGTAAGAGATGGTAATTAAAATCTTGTGTATAATCAAGCCAGAGATTATATCTTTTAAATGCAAATCGACTGGAGAACGGAAATAAAAATGTGGATTTTCTCTAACTTGTATCATTGCAAGATGCGACATCAAAGGTTTTTGATTAATAAGATTTCTCTAATGGAAAAATAATCCATTGATTACAATGAGATTTTTCCAAAGAAACTGCAGTGAATGAAATTAACTCGTATAAATTGACAAATGAAAGTAGAAAACTTCTAATTAGAAATTTCATAAAGTATTATGTCGAAATATCTCCATGGAACTATTATCCAAAATCTTCGGCATTTAGAAAAATGTTTACAGTACAAATAATATTATTTGACACTATGACACCATATAAATCTCATTATGTGATTGTGTTTTCATCTACTTTTTCATTAGTTCATCTAAAATATCTAAATACAGCGATGAAAAATTTAACAGGATATTCTTCAATGATTTAGTGACATTATTAGGACTAGGAATGTCTGAAATTAATTTTAAAAGTCAGTAATATTTCTATGAAAATTTGAAAATCCTTATCATTTTTCAGTGTTGCAAAAAAGCAAATACATAAAAGCAAAATTGCAATAAGAACTTTTATTATTCTACATGATATTAGAAAACAATTTTAGGAAAATCTTTTCAATCCAAAGCAAAATCGAATGCATTAACTTTTCGTCGGATTCTAAAATTCTGCTTGAATATACCTCAAGAATGGATATAAATGGAATTTTTTGTTTCGTTTTATACAAAGTTTTTTTATATATATTTTTATATATATATTATATATATTTTATATATATATATTGAAAAAAATATAAAAAATTGAGAAATTTATATTTATTTGCGTACTGGATATTTTAAAATAGGATTTTATAACTCAGTGGCATTTTACTCGAAATATTCAATGAACTGAGAAATTTAAATACATTTTTTTAATAAAAGTGTTTTTGGAAAGCATTTGGTACAACTTTCTGTCTTAAATATAATTAATATCTAGTATGATGTTAAAATAAAAGCTTAGAAAAAAATAATGATTGTTTGATAGCAATGTTCGAAAGTTAAAGTTATTTTCACTTCTTGACAGTAAATCATTTTCTGTTTTTTTTTTTTTTTTTTTTTTTTTCCTTCTAAATTTTGCAACTTCTGAAATTCTATTTACATCATTTTTTTTCGATTTCATGAGAATTATTTTAATAACTAGCTTGAATTTACTGCATGTTAGTTTTCATTTATAGTTACAAGAAGGAAGTTAGACTGGTATTTCCTTTATAAATCTCATACACTAAAATTAAAATATACAGATCTAATCGATTTTTGCATAAATTTCTTATAGTCTTTAACCAAATAAAAATATTTCAAGAGCTTTACTCGAATACCAGCTGTGCGAATTCTGGTAATGTTTTTACGGGGCTGAAATAAATAAAATATCCATTATAACAAGATAGGGGAAAACATGCGTTAAACATCAGATTGAAAGAAATTGGGAATTTGAATATCGAAGTTCAGTTCTCTTCTGAAAATTATTCTTTTGAAATGTAACAGCATTTTATGTAATATGTTACTTAAGTATTTAATTCTGTCATTGATATTAACTTTGTGTACAACTTTATAAAACAAATAACGGGTCAATCGGAAGAAGTTTATTTATTAGATAGTATGTTGCTCAGAAATCATATACTCTTATGGCAATAAATGCTATTTCAACATGAGAAACAGCTTGAAGTTTCAAATTAGTCCCAAAGAAACTTGCATGAAATCGCATAATAATTATATTTAAAAGTGGAAACAAAAGAAATAACAAAAATTGAGTTGATTGAAAATAATGCAAGTAATGTTTTTAAATTTAGCGAAATGATTTATCGTAATATGTTTATGGGTTCTTTTTGAAATTCAGTAAATAATACCATTGACTCCTTAATCTTCCCAAATGAATTCAACAAATTCTAACTCAATAAATTTAGCACATCAGATCATGGAACGAAATAAATGTATTTTTACTCTACTAAGTTTATGAAGTGGGGAGTGGTGTATTACCACTTAAACATATTCTATTACAATTTTTCTTTATTTTAAGAAAAACGAGGGGTATTAGCTCCTAATAATGAATATTTCTGACTTCTTCACATTAAAAAGGAACATACAGTTTTATGTTCCTACTTAATAATAGACAAAATCAGAAGTATTTTTTATTTGATGAGAAATTTTTAGTACCCCCCCCTCTCCCCCTTTTTTCTTTTAATCGAATATCGAAAATTGAGATTGGTATAATTGCGTTCTTGGCAACTATGCATTAAATATAAAGCTCAATAATCTTTTTATATTTGTATTATACAGAAAAAAAATAATAATAAATTTTCACAGATAATTTTTATATGCATATGTCTATAGTTTTTCTTAAGCCATTGTTTCGACTGAATTTCGGCATTTGTTTTCGATTCGTCGTTAAAATCTGTATAATTTTCGGTGTTCAGTGTCAAGTCAAAAGTTAATATGAACCATCTCTATTAAGTCCGTACCTAAAATATCGATTACACAAATGACTGCTTTGTAGCTCCTCTCTTCGCTAAATTACCTCGCCAAAGGAGAATTTGAGCACTCTCCAGCCTTTATGACTGAATCAGCGCTCCGCCAGAAAATTTTATCGCCTGTTTGGAAGACTTGTCACAAATTAAAGAGCGCCAACGAGAATTTTCATTAAGTTGATAACACCGCCGCTATTTAAGAAACAATGCGCTTATTATCGGCATCGGATGAGGGGGAAATTTGTCACGAGTTGCAATTTTATTTATGGTTTTATTAGCGTGATGCATTTTGGAATCCGACAGAATCTTAGCGTCAGTTAATTTTAATATCAGTGATCGGATTGAAATGCTGAATACTAGATACGTAGTTCTTTCATTAAGAATTCGCCTTAATAATTTAGAATCAAAGATTTTATATGAGGATTAAATTAATTAAAAATAAATCTTTTTAAAGCGCACATTTACGATACCCTCTAGAAATGGTTATTTTTAAATAAATTTTAAATTTAATTTTTACTTGTGTTTTTATTTATTAATAAAATCGATTCTTAAGCAATAAAAGAAAGAATTTTTTGAAAAAAATATAAACTATCCTTTTTTGATAAGTATTAACATGATTCTATTGAAATAATTTTAAATACTTTATTTTTTAAAATTCGTACTTATTTATTTTTATTTGTGCTTTAACACATAGATAATAACTTTTAATATTTAAAAAGACGTCTATTTAGCTTTGTGTTTCATGTCTATGAGGTTAGAATTTTGTATATGATGTTTAAAACATTTCTTTTGTAATTTAGTGTATTCGTGTGATTTCGATAATACATTTTTTAAATATTTCTTAATTTAATTATAAATTTATAAATTAATTAGATTAAATAGTCGATTCCATACGAATGATTTCACTGGTGAATAATTTTCGAAACGATTGATAAGAAGATTCAATGATAATTTAAAATAATTAATCATAAATTAATGGAAAAGCAGAAATAATTAAATAAAAATGTATGCTAATTTTTAGAACCAAAATAAAAGAATGTTTTTAAAAGTTGTTTTTGATTATTAATAAAATAGTGGTGATGTCAGAAATTCATATAGACGGAGAAACAATTTACGTACGTACTAATAAATTATAACCTTTTATCATAATCATAACAAGCTGTTTTCAAGTTGGAAAACTAAACACAAAATTTAAATCGAATACTTCTTGCAAACTTCATTCAAACAACTCTATTAGTGAGAATCATGTGATTGTTTTCAGTATTGATAATATTAGAACAATAAGCACAAGGATTAACTCCTTCAATATCACCCTTTATAAAGTATTTTGTGGATGAGATATTTGATTGCACTTGTATACGGTTTCCAAACGCTGAATTTCTTTTGCCGCATATCTTTATTTTCAATTCAGCGTAAAATTGTTTTTATAAATGGGCAATTTATTTGTAGTGTGTTTAGATTCTTTTAATTTTGAAATTATTTTCGATTCTTCTATACAATCCATAAAGATATCTTTAAGATAAATAGGTTTTTCAATCAAAACATTAGATAAAATATTTTTCAAACTTTAGCTAAACGTAAACTTCTGATTCGTCACACATAGCTTTATTGCTTAAAGTATACGATTTGGCAAATAAATTATTATTGTTAAAACATTATTAAACTGATAATGATTTATTAGATTTAATGAAATCAAAAGTTCACTTATACACAAAGTGCTTCAATTGTTTAAAAATAAATTTTTAAGAACATTTTCAAATAATATAGTTTATTATATCCGTATTGAAATTTATATGTAGATTACTTTCGATGTCCCAAAATATTTCTAAATCAAGCAGGTTTTCTTTAAACAGAAAGAATGCAAATTTTAAATTCCATTTAAATAAAATAATAATTTCGCGTTATGTATATGTGATTTTTTTATTTGTATATCAGTGATTTCCTGTTCTTTCTGATGTGGTAAATAATTGTGTATATATCTAGATATTAAAATCTTGAAGTTATCTTGCAATTTATTAAATATGAGTTGTCTTATTAAAATAACAGAAAATCATTAAAACAAATTCCTATGATAAAGATTATTTAAAAACAATATATTCATTTTCTTTCAAACTTTTAAATGATGAGTTAATTTGGAAATTTAACTATTTATATTTATTTTTTCGAATATGAAATGCATCAAAAAAATCGAAGCCGAGGTTTTTTAGACAACCACGTTTTAGACCTCCCTGAGTATGAAAAACACTTTCTTGGAAAATATCTGTCTGTCTGTCTGTCAATCAAAAAAAAAAAAAAAAAAAAAAAAAAAAAAAAAAAAAAAAAAAACAGATATTTGAAGATAGAAAAGAGCTTTAAACTGGGGTGAAAAATGGAGAAGCTTTGAATTCGATAGATGAAATTCGGTATATGATCTTTCCACCAAATTTGCATATTTCCATCAAATTATTTAGAGTAAAATACCTTCAGAGAAAGTTCATCTGTCGAACTGTTCCAAAACAAAATAACACGATTACTACAAGACAAAAAGAACTAGATAGATAAGATTTGAGGCATAAATTTAACACCTATAGTATAAGCACATATCAAATTTTGAGCCAAATTTCGCAAAGGGTTAATTATCTCTCAGTCATGTATTTTCAGAAACATGCAAAAGCGATAACTCAAAACGATCAAACATATATCAAATTTGATCTGGAATTTTGCATCTACAAGTGAATTTATGAGCCGAATTTTCGTTTCAATCGGTTGAGCAAAATCTATCTAAAGAAGACATTTGATTTTCAATTATTATTAACGGCATGCCTGGAATTAATAACCAAAAAACTTTCCAAAGATGACACGACAGATTTAATCAAAATGCTAAATTAATGAAAAAAGTTAATATTTCGTTACAATTTATGTCAGTGTCATGCAATATGAGACAAGCATGGCAAGTTTATTAGAGAATATACAATAAAGTCTTGGTGAGATAACTCCCATTGGTTCATAATTGATACTTCTTTTATTCTCTTTCTGAGGAATTCATAGAAAAATGAGTTTTTTTTTTATCGAAAATACATTTAATAAATTAAAGTAAATAATAATAATAATAAACAATTTTTAATACGTTTTACAGTGATTCTTTATCACCTCGAATGTATTATTCAATTTTTTTTCTGCTTCAGATGCTTTGAAAATTGGTTCCTATAAATGAATTAAATTAAATCCCTCAAATGAAGAGTACGTGCAGCGTTAAAGTTTCGCTTTATGTTTTTTACAATCAGATGTCAAATTCTTTCTTTTTCATTTCCTGGTTTTTCTCATTTGAACTTATTTCGAGGTTCTTTATTATTCTATTTCGAAATATAGAAGGATTCACCTTCTTCGCATACTTCTCTCATAATTTATTTTAAGTCTTGTTGTTCACCAGTCTCTGTTATTTTAAGTACTGATCGTACCTGGGAGTGTGCATTACTTCTTGGGAAATAGGAAAACATGAATATCTGTTATTCGTGTTAAAGTACGATAAGATTAATTTATAAATAAAAACTGCATTCCATTTTTCAAACTTACAATATATTTACTTTGTGATTACATAAAATAAACTTTTTATAGCATAATTATAGCATTTCATAAATTACGAACACAAACTCATTGCACCCATGTTCGAGATAAATTTCTTTCCTTGCCGAATGGTTCAATGCATTCAAATTCATTTCAAATTCTTTTTAAGTTTTGTTTATTTAGGGACCGTTCATTTAATTTAGTTTTTATCTCTAATTGCTCTATTTGTGGAATAAGTAAATCGATTCTATTGCGTTTTTTTCTCGATGGAAGCTCATATTTTTGTTTCACATCTGCTGCTATTTAGATGCTCCCTTTTCACTTTCCTAGCAATGATGCACAGCCATAATGACGTGGCGGTGAACTTCAAGTTGTGAACTGGGACGCTTGCGGTTCTAAGGCGAATTCATCCATGAACTGGTATGAATGTAGATTTAAGGCCCATTTCATATAATTAGTTATGAGAAGAAAAGTCCTTCGTCGCTGTGGCATTGGGTTTAAGAATACAATTGCTGTCTCTCGTCAGCATCTGGCTATGATTCAAATTTGCGAAAATCCTTTCAAAACGTGTCTAGCGTGACTTCAAAATAGGGCTATAATATGCCTTATCGCAACTTTACGATAATCATAAGTGGATGCACGTTTGAATTAAAACTATAGCGGATAAGCTTTTTTCCCCCTTTGATTTCTGGTAATAATAGTTAATAAATAAATTTTGCCTTCCCGAAATGAAACTCTAGAATAAAAAAGCCTTATAAGCTGAAATTCGGTGGCAATAACACTTAACAGTACGAAACGAGCAACAGTCTCAACCAAACTTTGAAAAGTAAGGAATATAAGGATAATACAGTCACTTTGTGGTATTAACGTCATTTTAATCTTTTTATAAATATAAATTAAAATAATATACAGATATGAAAAGAAAGCTAAGAATCTACAACAGCATAATAAGCGGAATCTATAACCTTTGCTGCGGAAAAATAAATCTGAATTATTTTGTTTTCCTAAGAGATTGGTTATATTTTGAATTCCTAACTTTATTCTTTTTTCTATAGTCATAGAATTTAAGAAATGTAATGTACTGTTAAATTTGATCGAGAACGTAAACATTGTAAAGTTTTATTCGTATGAAATAGGAACATGTTAATGTTCGATAAAAATTTGTTTTTTTACAGTAAGTGGATATTTTAGTCGAATTATCATAATAACAAAGATGTGAATTACAATTCAATAGAATCATGTAAGTTATTTCAATAACAATAAAAGATGTGTTATCTTGAGCTTTTTCTCATAGAAATATACATTTTTCATACCAATTATTTGTATTTATGAAATGAAATGGAAATCGTTTATAAACAATCTAAGGTCTGTTTAAAATAAGCGCAATTATAAATTTGATATTTTGCATTCAGAAATTATCCAAATCGAAAATAACGTGAAATATTAAAAAAATGTTTGAAATGAGCAGTAACAGTTGGAAGTGAATAATTTTGCTTTCTTGTGCATTTATTTGAAATTACTGATCAGAAAATGGATAGAAACACCGACTTTTTAATATTTACATCATTTCAAAAGAATTCATATGCCTTTTTAGGTCCTTTTAAAATTAATAATGAATCTTTTTAACAGATTCTTACCATAAAAATTCTTATTTTTTCGTCTCGGTATTTTATGAAAGAAAATTAATATAAAATAAAATATAATTGCAAAAATTTGGTTTCCATATTATATTTGTTCCATTGACAGTTTTATTTTGAGGAAAAGTGGTTATTTAGAGAAATTTTTTTGAATATTTAAAATTCATTTCTATTTTAAAATTACTTACGTATTGTTAGATCTTTGTTAATTACTTATTAATGAATAGTAATAATTTAGGGTTTATTGCTTTATAAAATGCTTTAAGATTCAAAACAAAAATGATTTTTCTAATGATTATAAACTTAAAATAAACTAGGAAATCAATTATAACTTTCAAAACAAATACAGCTCTAAAAAATTTAGGAAAATAAATGCGTTTTTAAAATAATGAAGATAAAAAAAAGCATTTCAAATTCATAATTCACGGTTTTTTAAACTTTATTTGGTCGAATTTCTTTAGTTCTTTAAAAACTAATTACATTAAATAATTGTTTTCGCATGCACTAAAAAGATTTCATTACTGATATTGTCGATAATCATCTCAATAATTTCTTTGCTTGTTTCAATACTCATTAAATTCTAAATTAAATATTTATGAACTGAAATCTAATTATGACCGTAGTAATTTTATTTGTGCTCCTTAACTTTAGTGAGATCATTACAATGGCTCGTTAATTTCACCATAATTTTGGTCTTTAGGTCAATAAATGTCTCAATTGATTTGCGGAAAGGTCTCTTTAGAAAATAATAAAAGCCAATTAATATCTCAAATTACATCAACTGTTTTATTCTATTGATCCTGCCATCGCAGCATCAATGCAATGAAAAGAATGAAATTTTATTTTCAATTAATTAAATAATCGTTACTTTTAAAGTATGATTTTGAACTTTTGCACTTATTCTATTATTTCTTATTTATAACGAATTGATGAAATACAATATTGTACCGTGTATTCTTAAGTACTCAATTTATGTACACAAAAGAACTTTTTGTTTTTATGCATTTGTTTCTATTTGAACTTCTCCAAAAATTATCTTAGGCTTGCTTCTTTTAAAAATAAAATTAAAAATGTACCGTTAACGAATAATCCGTATTACTGTATATTAATTTGAATTATCCATTAAATATATATTTCTAATATTATTTTTTTTTCACTATAAATATAATATTTATTGCCACAAAAAATTTCAAAAATAGAAAGTATTATGACAAAAGAATTCATACAAACAATTCAAAAAGTAGAAATTTTCAGTGAAGTTTAAAAAAATATATAAATCTCATTATCAATTTTTTCTGTTTCTTTCGGGGAAGAAAAAATTCAATTTATTTATAGGAACGAAGTTAAGAAATGTTACGTTCATTCATAAATTATTCGTTAATTTATTCATTAAGTTTTATTTGATTAAGATTATTATTCTTAAAAGAATATTGAGATTTTTAAATCGTAAATTTTAACTGGAATCTGTAAGAGAATTTCAAAATTGCAAAAAATTGATTATGAAACAATTTTTTTTTTTCAAAACAGTTTTTAAATTCCATCTCTGATTCAATTTATATTTATATGTATCCAAGATAAAATGGGATTGAAATGTAAATGTTCACAGGAAAAGATCATTTCATATATATATTTGCATTATGCAAAGTTTTTGAAGTATCTTTAAAAAAAATTGAAATAGAAAATGCAATCGTTTCAGGGACGCATTTTGAAGAGGGTTTAATCAGATATGTGCCTATTAGCTTCTTTTTCAGTGATTTTTAATTTTGGTTTTTAAAATCTTAGTAGAAATGTCTTTGACAAAAGTGAAAAAGATTTTTAGCAGTCTCCCGGTTAAAATACAATAATTTAAAGATTTATTATTATTATTGTGTGATGAAATACAACGTTCTTAAAAAGATATTTTTTCTGGAATTCTGTGCACAGTAAAAATTGGAATTTCGTGTACAGAATTTTTTTATTATTATTGATTTCTTTTAAAACCAATGCTTGTAAAGTATAAGGCACTTAAGGTTATAGTATCTATGGTAATTAGATGATTAGGGGTTAAAGATACTTACAGTCGACACATATATTTTCCATTATTAATCAATGAATCAAATAAAATATTTTTTAAATGTTTTTACACACAAAACAATATAGCCATAAACACATCTACAAAACATTATGCGTACACATTTATGATTACCAAATTTTTAGTATCTTTTATTAGGAACAAATTTTGATCATTATTTCGTTAAAAAAGTACTATATGAAAATCTAATAGTGAATAGTTGGACTAACAAGTTTTTAAAAGAAACAAGAAGGGATAATTTTTACTCTCTTTCGAACAGAATTGAGGGCAGATATTTTACCTCTCTGTTTCAAGTGAATAAATAATTAATATCTTTTATAAGTTCATCAAATGCAAACTATAAATTTAAAAATTGACTGCTCTATTCAACAATAATAATTTTTTTTATCTGAGCAACATTGAATAAATTAGTCGCGAATTTTCTCAATTATCTTTTTTAAGCACGTGTATTTTTCTAAACTATAAAGGACTAATTAATTGACTGATGATTAATTTAGCTCAATCTAATAAGAAATAAAAAATATAATGGTTTAAATTTCTATTATGGTTGAGTTAGTTATGAAACTATTATCCAAAAGCAGTTCGATGCTCTTTTTAAAATTGGCATGATGAAACCAGGGAAATACTATCAGGTTTTTCGGTCACTAAATAAAATAAAGTTGATCAAGCAATAATCAAAGTTAGAGCATTTTTATCAAAATGATTTTCAATCAAAATGTCAAATATATTTTTTTAAAAGATATTAAAATTGTATTTTTATCAAGCAATAATTAGAGCATTTTTATCAAAATTATTTTAAATGAAAATGTTAAATATAAGTTCTTAAAAGATATTAAGATCGTACTTTAAACCTTACATAAACAATTCTAAGTTTTAAATTTAAACATATCACTTAAAAAAATGTGGAAAATAAATAATATTTATAAAAACAATATATACTGTATTGTTTTTATAAATATTATTTAATAATATATTAATAATATTTAAATTAATAATATAGAAATCTTGTATATTGAAAACCGCCATCCTCTTTCAGTGAAAAGTGTATCATTGGACAAACATCTTAACGAAGATCCCGGAACTGTATGGACAACTGTCAAAACTTTTTTCCAAGCTATCATGAAGAGGTAGCAACTCACCTTCCCTGGGTCTCTTAGGGGTCACCACCCTGAAAGCGCTCCCCATTTCGCCGAAAGTAAGCGGACCGTCCTTCACGCCGATCGCCAGTCCGTCCGTCATACCTCCTGCCGGACAGGGACGATGCAGTGGCCGCTACCCATCGCTCGAACCCTCCCTGAGAGCACACCCAGCCGGATAGAGACGCGAACGAGAAATAAAATCACGCGCCAAAAGATCAGAGAGGTGGGGGGAGCGGACTCTCGAAGAGAAGAGAGCGACGGGGGGCGGAACGTGGCCGAAGCAAATGATCACTCAATAAATAAATAAATAATTTGTGCAGAGATGTGGGGGAGGGAGAAAAAAGACGGGGCAAAAAACGGGGTGGACGATTATTATAATGAAGAGAGGGGCAAAGTGGCGTTGCGCTTTTCCGCCAATAACTCACGGGGGGATTTAGCGGCGGACATTGCGCGCGTGCCGCCTTTTGTCGGTAGTAGCTCCCCCGCGCGGACGGCGTCGGAACCTTAGAGAGGGGGATTGGAACAGAACACGCCTCTTTCTCGAATATAGAGAGTATCGTTTTTTTTTTAACTTTGTTTTTTGATCGATCATTCATTTTTCTTAAACTTTGAGTTGTTTCCCCGCTGATACGTTTTTCGGTTGAGATGGAGATTTCAGTTTTGCTCTGGAGAACACAGGAGTTGTGAGAAGGAGGCGAAGGAGAAGGAAGATTTGGTGGGGGAAAAGTATTTTCTAGGGAATGCGGGTCAAGATTAGATTAGTTAAAGGTGGTGATTCGTTTATTGGGCAGAGGGAAGAAATTACAGCACATGAAAGAAAATTGATATCTAAGTAATATTATTTTAGAAAAATTCCTTTTTACAGAACTATACGCTTCTAACATTTCTGAATTATCTGATTTATTAAGGGCACACTCTAAAAAAATATTTCTAAAAGTGATAAATTACTTCTTATAAAGAAAATTACGTCACACCCAGAAAGATTAGGATTTTATGAAAATACATTTAAACTGCCGGACCATCTGTAAATTGACTGCTACCTGAGGCAAAAATTATTATACGTGTTTTTGTCAAGATGGCGTAATATTTATAAGTAATGTTCTTCTTTTCATTATTAATATAATAATGAAATATTTATAAAATTACTATGTTTTAATACAGACTCGAATTGGAATTACCATTTTCACTTACAAGTAATTTGCTTATTAAAATCTAATTTACTTGCGAAATGTTTTTTAAAAAATTGAGGACTTTTCATATATACAAGCACTTTATGATAAAATATATTCACCATCTTAATTTCCAGCAAAGTTTTGACTATACTCAATAGAAATCATTATTTAATATATCATCATCAATATATCAAAATATGAGCTACATTTATGCTGGGGATACAAAAGATTGGAATAAGTTACCGTTGATGCCTTAAATCATAAAAGGGCTTTGCTTAAAATGTTCAAAATGGACATCAGAGTTTTCAACTTGGAAAAAAATAAGACTTTCAAAACTACATAGAACTCCAAAATCTGTCAAAATGGAGAAAACAGAGCTAGGTTTTATTTCACCCTAAATATCTAAACAAAAACTCTATGTCAAATAGAGTTTAATCATGTGTCATATCTGAATTCTGAAAATTGAAGAACACTTCATTAACATTCCAAATTTGTTAAGCATGTATAGATAATTAACACTGAAATTGAAATTATGAATTAAAAAACATACCAGAATAAAGATTTTTCATTCTTTTTTCATTTATCTTCTTGTATGAATTCAAACTTGAATAGGCATTTAAAAATTGGAATCCAAGAAACATAAATATGTTTTTTTTCATCGAATCATCAATGCCTACTCTCATCTTGTTCCAAAAGTCAAACTTTAAACCATTGGAAATAGGTATATATTTCCAAATGGAAAAAGGCTTTACCAGAAGTAAACAGATTATTTATGTTTGACTAAATACTGTTGAAAAAAATGATTTCTCTTTATACAGTCCCCTATCCTATCAATCATATTTAGTAAATTACTCTTGACAATTTGAATTTAAAAAAATGTCCACTCCTCAACAGCAAAAGTTCATTAAATTACAAAGCTCCGAATTTTATTGTTTTAAATTAACAGTCTCCTTCAAGCACGTACAGTCTTTCACTGAGATTACAGAAATAGTTTAAACTTGGAATATCCAAAGCTTCATAACTCGGTCATCTAAATCATAGTCGAAAGTCTTTTTTTAAATGTTAGTGTTTCACTAATATTTATTAAAAATCTGTAACTGGAGAACTGTATAAGAATTTAGACCTATTAACTTTCTTCAGTCATGTCTTTTTGCTCAAACAACAAAGAAATATTCATTTTTAAAGTATTTTTTCGACTAAAATTATATACCAGTCAATTTAAATTTAGAACTAATGAGTTACAGCTGGGAACTGAATCAATTGTAATCCGTTACAGATAATACATGAAGGTAGTTCAGCCTATTGGCGAAATAAGCGTTATACTTAATTTTTACCAAAAATAAAGTGCTTAATTATTCGTGAGGAAAGTTGATATGGTACACTAGAACAGCGAGGGCTTATATATGATTAACCTTCTTAGAGGAAATGATTTGAGGGAAATGAGATGAGGAAATCTAATTTGTCTTCCTTCTAGAGAGGCTTTCCTTATTTTGATCTTTTAAGTTTATTCTTTTTTTATAGTTATTTAATAATTAAATAAATGTAATGCCCTTTTAAACCTGTAAGACCTCTTCAATAATTTGTGAGGATTTTTTTTCGTAGATAAATAAGACGATTAGAGGTTTAAATAGAAATAACTAGTAATAATGGCATTAGAAAGAAGTAATCGCAAGTGGTGTAGCCATTTCAGATACTTCTAACAGAAGTAAAACAATTTTCTTCATAAAAATTATGAACCTATGCCTTTTTATCATGTCATTTTTTTTGCTTGGTCGAAATGAAATTCAGTAGAAATTTATTTATTGAAAAAATCGTTGAATTGATCTCCCTGACCTAATAACCTTCAAAAAAGATATCGTGCGAGATTTTGAAAACGAAAATCAACAATTCAGGCGAAGACACTTTAAAAAAATGTAAAGAACACTAACAAGTACTTTTTCTTTCTTTCTTTTTTTTAAACATTACTATACCTTTTTTAATTTCGAATAAGAATAACTGCATTGCCTTCAAATGCTTTTTGTTTGCTACAATAATGCGCGTTTTGGAGAAATACTGTTACAGAAAGGTTTTAGAAATGGATCGATGTCCCAAACTGTTTCTGATTAAAACATTATCCTAGTGTTAGAAAATAACTAAGCTAATAGATAAAAATTATATTGATAACTAACTAATTCGGTTGGATAATGGTAATAACATTATAAGTCAAATAAACATTTTTGTTCTTTAAGTGAATATTCTTGAGATGCCATGTTGATTAAAGAGTAAAGAAGCATGAAATACTGTTGTAATTTTAAGCAATAAATCCGGATAATTCTAATATGCTAAATTGTCAACGGATTTAAAAAAACCATTTCAGGTGAGAAGACTAGGAAATTCGATATACTTTTCGTTACACTTTTTCAAACATTGGCATTCTTTAAGCACACTTGATTCGATTTCAATGATTATAATAGTTAATGATTATTATAATTATTTTCATTTTACACATTTTCTCTGAGAATCGATATTCAAATATAGTTTAAAATACTTAAAACGCATTTCGATTGCTACAAATTAGCTATTTATAAGCGTATAAGAGGTTTAACGTTATTCGATTACAGGAGATATATGAATGAATAAAAACGTTTCAAATTTTCGTAATATCTTTCACAAAAAACATTATAATTATATTATAATCTCTGAATAAAATTCATATTAGATTATCCGTAATGCAATAGTATCTATTCATTACTTATGAAATACGAAATGTATAATCCCACAGACAATTTTTTTCACTACTTAGATATGCACTTTTCAAACCAGAGATAAATCTACACCTTTACTTACTTTATATTTCACATGTATTTCTTTTGTCTAATTTGCATCTATTTCTAATCTGTGAGTTTTATTTCAACACGTTGTGCCATTTATTACCAGACTGGTCATTAAAGATTTTAATTAAATTGTGATGCGAATAACATTATAAAATGTCATTCTGCTTCGAATTTTCGAATTTGCTGCGTATACTGAAACTACAGTCATTAGCGTATTTCAAAAAAATAAATAAATAAATAAATAAATAAAATAAAGATACGCAAATCAAGTTTTTGTAATCTTTCAATTAAATGGCCCGATGAGTGAAACATTACAACTGAAGATTGAAATTGCAATTATAGGTTAATAATAAAGTTAATGACAATCGAACTCATTTTTAACATTTTTACTTATTCCTTCATTTTAGAAAGAATAAACTTTCTGCTGCAATTTTTCTCTAGTTAGATTAACTTTTCGTTTTATAGGAACATATTTTCAGAGTTCTTGTGAAGCTTGCATATAAACATACTAGCGCTATGTATACAAGTCATAATTTTGAGCCATAATTGGTTGACATCTGAGCTGGCAGCCTGTTATTTGGAATTCTGTGGCCCACCAACGTAAATACATTTAACTCATGACAACAGATTTAATATGCACCAAATCCAAAGCAAATTGCTGGATGAATTGGGTCACAAATACATTATCCTCTAATTCTTGTTAAATTGTGATGCAAATAACATTATAAAATGACATTTTGCTTCCACTTTTTAAAATTTGTTCAGTATACTGAATCTACAGTCATTAAATTATACTAGCGCTATGTATACTAGTTATAATTTTGAGCCATAATTGGTTGACATCTGGGCTGGCAGCCTGTTATTTGGAATTCTACGGCCCACCAATGTGAATATATTTAACTCATGACAACAGATTTAATGTGCACCAAATTCAAAGCAAATTGCTGGATGAATTGCGATACTAATACATGATCCTCTAATTCTTTAGTCTTAGTTTTATGAATAGATAAGAGCAATCTCTGTTTTAAGACAAATGAGATTTTATAGAAACACTTGCTCACTATTCTTACTTTCATTTTTTTAAGAGAATGTTTAGAAATAATAAAAATACAGATCCTGAAATAAATCTTCGGGAAAATCGTCCGAAACTTACGTTTATACAAACGATAATTTTTTTAGATGATCAGCATTAGGGCGTGATGAATTATTATCAGCTCAATCTGCTTGAATTTCTTTATTAATTTAATTCTTTTTTTTGTCTGGTTTCTGACCATACATTCATTTAACTTCTGATCGGTTTCATGTGATCTAACTTTAATTATTAAAAGGGGAACATTTGAGAAAAAGAATAATTTTATTCCTCATCTATAAAATAATAATATTAAAAAACAATAGGTTAATTTCTGGAAGGTCGGAAGTACAATTAAGTATAGTTCCGCTTTTTCAATAAATATTTTATTGAGATCATGCATTTCTTTTTTTTTTTCAGAAGCTAAGTTTTCAAAACTTTGAAAGAAAATGTATTTCTTCTAAATAATATATTAATTTTCGAGGCATTATATGAATTATTTATAATTACTAATTTTCTAATTAACTGCGAATTAATTATTTTTTAATTATTTATTTTTGATTCAAAACTATTGAAACTATTTTCGATCGACGTTTGATTATGTATTATATATATATATATATATATATATTTGTAGATATAATAAAATGTGTTCTAATCAATAACAATTTTAGACTAAATAGTGAATGCAAATAATTATATATTTTGTACTAAATATTTATGAATTTATAATTGTTTAAGATCATTGTATAAATTTGTAGCATAATTATTCAAATGTAGCACAATTATATTTCATTTTGGAATTCAGTACACCTTTTTATATACTATAATATGCTAAAGCTTAAAAAAATATCATATGTAGTTGAATGTTTTGCAATGTTTATGTGATTCTGTCATCTTATGAATTACCCCCACTGCGCTCAGACTAACCCATTTTCTCTGATTTGGGTTTTGAGATCAACAAATTTCTCTTAACATAATTTTTATAGGTGTTTTTAAAAATAAAGTCTCATGATTATAATTTAAGAATTTAAAAAAAATCTTTTGAATGAAAGAAAAATGCTTAATTCTTTGGATCTTTACAAACCCGTAAGTGTGATATATTCTAGCGAAATTAGTTTATCTGAATTCTGGCAAATAAAGTAGAAGAAGGAAAAGGAAATAAACTAATTGCTCCTGGAATTTAATTCTAAAAGATTTCGCATTGTTTTCTTTCAGAAGATTGATTACGTTGAAATGGATAGAACAAGGAAATAAGTGTGATGCGACAGATCGTTCTTCGTTACTACTTCAGGAGAAAAACACCGACACTCAGTATATAATCTCTAACATATTTTTGTGTGGAGTAAAAGAGAATTTTGTTGTATCGGACATAAAAACAGAATTAGAAGTAGAATATAACGAAATCTCTACCAGTTTGAAGTTTTGTTATCATCAAACAATTATTTTACTAACAAATTACATTTAGACTTTATTGCATTGAATATGAGGCGATAAAACATTGAAAGACATGAAAATTCTGTTGTTGCTACTAATATCCGTAACAATTATGGAAACAATCAAAAAACAGAAATTTTCATTTCTATTATGTTACATGATTATTTTAATAATTGATTCCATCATAAAATATCATTATGTTTCAAAATTTAGAAGTCCTATAATATTAAAATCTCCTCATTTTAAACCGTAAAATATAAAATACCGTATTTAAAAAAACTAAAATCGATATTTAAACACATAAATTATTAAAAAAAAGTGAAAAATAATCATTATTATTCTAACAGAAAATATCAAAATTATAAATACTACATTTCGTCTTTCTGTTACAAAAATGTGAAATTCTTTTCCTTATTTGGATTTTGTTATTCGTTAAACCTCGTATAACGTATTTTTCTCTTATTTTCTAAAAAGCACGTTTTTCTCAATTATTGTAGAAAATGATTCACCATTATAATATATAGTTTTTTTATTTTTATTTCTATGATTCTGTCGGGTTTTTACTCAATATTATTCCAACGAATTCATAAAATTGCAGAGAGAATAGTTTCTGTACGTGAACATAACTAATTTCTTTCATTTATATCTGAAAATATTTGAATTGTTTTACTTTTAATTCTCGAGAATACTATTAGATTAGAATAATTTTTTTAAAGAAATTACAGCAAATTTTTTCTTATTTTTTTAATTTCAAGGCTTTTGTTTATTTCATTTCATATTTGGAAAATCTAATGACTTGTGAACAGCTGCTTAAAAACTGACTTACGAAATTCTTCGCAGTCTGACTAATGAGGTATTCAGAAAATTGTACGCGGATTTTATTGAGTTACGATAATTATAAAGTTTTAAGAGTGTGATAAAGCTTCTCATTTTGCTCCGAATGACTAAAAATACAACTCTAAGGTTTTGAAAATTTATTAATATAATAAATTTATATAGAATTTATTCTTGAAGAAAAAGTTTGAAGCTTTTAATGAGTAGAAATATTAAAAAAAGAAAAAAGTTAATTTTAAAATTGAAATTTCCCCGAAAATCTTATAACGGGTCATTTAAGGTATTCAAAGAAAAAAAAAGTTTTGTAAGGGGCCTAATTTTTGACCAAATGCTAATCCCTCGTCACCTAAAATCTCAAGAATGCCACGACTTCTCTAGTTTGAATTTTTCTCCGAAGATGATCCTTGATAACGCTCTGTTGCCGGATTCATTTTTTTCCCATTAATCTTTTTTACTATTTTTATACGCTCTAATCTTAATGTTTCTTCTTCTGGGGATAATTCATATATTATATTTTGTTTTTAGATGGTGCAACATTTGTGAGCTCTAATTACAGTACTTTTCCTAAGTTCTAATTATTTGCGTTACAGTAATAGATTTTTCCTCTTGCTTATTTCTTTTATTTTTAAATGTGGTTTGAAGGTTTGATAATTGTGTTATTTACAACAGATATCTGTTGAATATCCAAGTGTATACTAAATGAAATAAAGAGAATTTTATGAGCTTTTCCTGAGAAAACGTAAGTTTCAACATTAAATGAACAAGCTAACAACAACAAAAAAAAACCGAATAAGAAAATATCTGTATATCTGTTCATTCTTTTCGTTCTCTCATAGAGCCAGTATTAACCACTGAAAGAAAAATCCAAGGGTATACAAATTCTTGTAAATATTGAGTCGAAGTTATTAAAAAAATAGTCAATAAAACAAGCTGGGAAAATGGAAAAATAAAATAAGAAATTATAAATTATCACATTCTGAATATCAATGTAATTAAAGATAGTTTTAAAAATTCATTGACATGTTCCTTTTTTATTTGACATGAAATTAATCAATTTTTCGAATAATGCTGAGATACTGAGAGAAACACTTTTCCCTTTAGAACTGACATGGTGAAGAACTACAATAGATTTTCATAATCTGTTTGAAATAACAATTGTTTTTAATATTTATTTTTGCATTAAGATTAGCAAAACATCAGTAAAGAAATGTGGATAAATATTATTAGTAAGAATTTACTTCTTTTTGAAATAAATTCAAACAATAAATCATCCTTGTGATAAGATGTAAAATAAAACAAAATATACAAAGAAATAGAAAAAAACCCTTGAAAATGAAAATAATCCACGAGAAGCACTTGGATTTGAGAAAGCTGTTATTTTTTAGAAATGAAAATTAGACACGATTTACTATCACGCATACGAAGTTATGCAAAGTACTGTAATTGCAAAAATTTTGAACTCGTAATTTCACATTTAGATCTCCTTAGTGCAATTTTTTTTCGGGGGGGGGGGGGAATTATACTTTTTGATTTATTGTTCTATCTGTCAATCTATCAAAAAAGCATCGATAATTCAAAAACGTTTTGAATCAAACACATGGAATTTGAAATACAATTCTTCAAAGTTTATAAATTCCTTTCAAATTGTGAACAAAATTCATTTGCAAAAAGGAACCTGTCTGTTTACCCGAATACGAGAAAACATGAGAAATGCTGGGTTGATAAAATATCGCGCACAATTTTAGGATCTAAAATTCAGATTTGTATTATGTTTTAAATAAATCATTTTCAAAAACTTGATCGTTTGTCCGTCTGTATTTTGCATGAAAACCTGAAAATTCAAAAATGAAAGGACTTGGATAAAAGAAATTTGGAACCTCAATCTTACAAAAATCATAATTCTGTATCAAATTGTAGTTTCAATAAATACAAAAAATGCTCAAAATGCATTTTTAAATCAAATTTTGGTTATAATAAGCAAAAAAAGTCAAAAAATGCATTTTTTTTTCTTTTACACTATCAAGTACCAAACATTTGGGAGCGGAACTCTGAAAAAATAATTTGAGTCTTTTTGTGGTACATGGCCTAGAAAAAAATTCCAAAATTTATGGGGTGATAAGAGGGATAGCGTATTTATAACACAATATGCCCGACTTTTAAGGATAGCAGAGTTCATTTAAAAAAATCCACTTTACCGTGTTTCGAATTTTGTTGTTCAAGGCAAATTTTTGGAAGAAAAAAAAAATCATTAAAATTTATTCTTATTATTTTAATGCCTAATTGTAATTATTTTAATTACCAATTCTAATTATTAAATTTAACTCTCATTATTCATTATTTACTTGCTACTCAACTCGCACTGATATTTTCTGAATTATTTGTTGAATAAACGAGTTCAAGTTCTAACAAAATAAATTTCAAAATAATTTATGCTCATTAATGTTTTAGCCATCAATAGCTGAAAAATTAGAATCGTTGAAAACAATTGCAAAAAGGAAATATTTACTAGACATAAAGTTTTGAATTTCGAAAAGCAATTTGCGAAAAAATACCGAAAAATTAAAAAAAAAATATTCAAAGATAAATGTTTTACTGAATTATATATTGTCCTAATAAATAATTAATAAAAATCATGTTATATTACTTATATGAAAGTCGATTTTCAGCAATTTTTCTTTTGAATCCTCTATATTTAGACTGTAATGGAACTCTCTATTAAAGTCAAATATCAAAGTATCTCAAATAACTTTAATTTTTTTTATATATAAATAAATAAATTTTATAGGAAGTTATAAAATTATTTTGAGCATAAAGATATTTACATTATTATTATTTGCATTATTGATAAAAGAAATACCATCTTCTTTTTCTTCTAAACCTTCAAAACCCTTTTAGAATATTATTCTGAATTTTTTTATTTATTTAAATTCTTCTGTTTGACAGTTACGTTAACAGTTATATTGATAACATCAGAGATCGTTTGACATTCTTTAAAACTATTAGCCTGAATTGTCGATTTTTCTATATGTATATATTTTTTATACAAGGAAATGTAAATACAGATTTTTAAAGTTTTGTACACCCTAGGAAAGTATTTATTTTTAATTAAAAGAACACTATTTGGAAATTTTTGGCATTTAGTCATTCAAAAATCTCATATATTTATTAACAGTAGTTTTTAATATGATGTCATTCATTTATAAGTCAGCATTCAATTTAGATGTGAAAAATAATAAAAAAGAAATCGTTTGGTTTACTTAACTAATGCAATATTGAAACTTTAATGATAGTTCATTTGTTATTTATTCAAATAGTAAAGGTGGGTTCACACGAGGCAAATTATTGCTCATAATCGTTGTTTCTCTGCTATTGTTCCTGCATTGTCCTCGAATAAACAGTTGAGATAACGTTGTTGGAACAATGGCCGACGTTTGTCATTGTCCCGTTGTGGTCACGGGATTTTTTGGAAGTAAACATGATTTTCCGTTGCGTACAATAGTTGGTCTCGTGTAAACCCACCTTAAGAGATTAAAAACAAGCATAAAGAATTATGAAAATAAGTAAAATATCTATTACATTTCTTAATAAAAAGAATTTAAAGATAGAAAATCACAGAATTATTTCTATTATTAATTAATCTGCATTAATTATTCAAATTACTGGGAGATATATTGAATTCCAATACTACAAAAAATATCAAACAAAACTAGACATAACTTCAAAAGGTAAAGAAATTTTGTTTTGAGTGCACAATAGTTTTTCAACTAAGATTATATCTCAACCAATATGCTAGTTCGATATAATCGAATACTCAAGCTCTCTTCTCTCCTAAAAATTCAGGTAGGGAATTTTACTTTTTTGAGGTTTTAAAATTTTATAATATAAAATTTTATAATTAAAATTTTATAAAATATCATTATTTTATGTAATATGTTTTATACAATAAACAACAAATAAGGTTGTTTATTAATAAGAAAGAATTGGCTTTAGACATTGTAAAGCATTTTTAATATTCATTCGATAATCTCATATATGTTCTGTAACGTGTTATATAAATGCTCTGAAATTAATTTCGGAACTCACATTTTTTTTGGGATATATCATAGCTTCTAATCTACTCTTTCTTAGCGTATAACATTAATGAACTGAAGGTTCATGTGAAGAATGATTTGCTTTTTTTTTTCTTTTTTCTTTTTGCATATCATTATTTAAAAGAACATTTTAGCAATTTGAAATGGGTAGAATTATTTCGAATAATTCTGCATCATTAAATGCCTATTCATACTGACGTTATAATAATCAATTATGCTACCGAACAATAATTTTGGATATCTTCATGCCCTTTTGGTAGGTCAAATCGTGTTTAAGGTGCCATTTGAGGTACCAAGTCACACATTTAAGTTTAGCATGTTTGTGTTTATTAAAATATCAAATTAAATAATCCAGTCAAATTAATTAATGAAATAAATGATTATTCATTACTAAAATTATCAATAATTAAGAAATTGATAATTATATTACCAAATAAAACTATCTATTTTAAAATAGACTTTTGAAAGTAAGATGAGGGCGTTAACGATGCGGATTAATATTCTTTTCATATATTTTTCAGTTTATACATAAATAATCTCATATTAAAACCAAAATTTTTTAATATTTATAATAAAAATAGTAATGATTTTTTTACATTTTCTTAAGGATAATATTTATATTATTTTTTCTTAAGGATCTGTTTTTCTTATCAATTTATTTTTGATTCGTTCATTAATAATTTAGAAGTCGGTTTCATCAGAATTTTTAAAGGATAATAATTTAAAAGTAGATTTCTTCTTATCGATTAATTTTGTTTTTAATTCGTTTAATGATAATTTAGAAGCCAAATTCATCAGAATTTTTACTTTTTTTTTTAAAGGATAGCATTTTTAATGAATATTTATTCTTATCAATTAATTATATTTCTAATTCTTTCATTAATAATTTAGAAATCATTTTTATCAGAATTTTTTATATTTTTAAAGGATAATATTTTATCGTCTATTTCTTCTTATCAATAGATTATGTTTTTAATTGCCAGCGTCCTGGCATAGGGGTTGCGGATCTTCTCCGTGATCTGGACCAGTGTTCGAGTCACGGTTCTGGCATGGTTGTTCTGTGTTCTATCGGTGAGATGTATGAATGAGCTCTCCTGTAAAAAGGGGTTGTGCAAGCAAATGTTTGAGTCACCTTCATTTGAGTTAGAAGTGAGACTTCTGCCCTCTGGGTGCTCAGGGGTCTTTCCCCATTCTTTTTTTAATAATTCTGAAGTTAAATTCATCAGAAATTTTTGCATTTATTAAGGGAGAATACTTTTAATGGCTATTTATTCTTATCAGTTATATTTTTAATTCGTTCATTGATAATTCAGAAGTCAAATTCATCAGAATTTTTAAAATTTTTTAAGAAATAATATTTTTAGTGTATCAATTTATTGTTGCTAATTAATCATATTTTTTAACTCTCTCATTAATAATTTAGAAGACAATTCATTAAAATTTTTAATATTTTTAAAGAATAATATTTTAGGGTGTCTATTTATTGATATTAATTAATTATGTTTTTAATTCTTTCATTAATATTTTAGTGTGTGTTTATTCACATCTATAAATTATACTATTAATTCGTTCAATAATAATCTAGTTATTCCTTCGAATTTTTAACATTTGTTTAAAGGATAATATTTTAGTCTATTTCTTCTTGTCAATGAATCAAATTTTTAATTCGTTCATTAACAATTAAGAAGTCAAACTCATCCTTCCCAAGCTAGAGAAAGAGAACCCATTTGTCCACAAATTGTCGCGGTCGTTAATTTTTTTTTCTCTCTCGTGTGACGCAATCGGTGGTTAGTTTAAAAACTCGAGTCCGAGATGACGAATCGCAATTATCGAAACAAAAGAACATCAAAACATTGAACAATATTTATTCTCATAAGTTCACCACTCAAGGCCTCCGTCAAACTCATAAATCCATAGAAAAAGATCCCATTGGTAATTGCATTTGTCTCAAGCTCAGAAGGGAGAAGAAGAAAAAAATGAGCGACAAGTGAGCAGTGTTAAAAACCGAGATGTCACAGGGCAACAGGAATAATAATTTCAAGGGAAGTGATTAAGGAATGGTATTGTTGTAAATTGCTTAACCGCCACTGATTCCCTTCAATGGATGGAGATTAGTACTACCGCCCCCGCACGGATTGCCCCAGACTTTATGGCACCTCTACGTCCTGGGGTTGCTTGAAAAAGGGGCTCTAGCAGCGCCAAGTAAGGGCAGGGGGGCTGTCGTTGATTTCCGTGCTTTCTCACCGGATTGCATTTTATTGCCCTGCAGCAGTTTCTTGCTTAATTGAAAGTATTCATGGCGGAAGGGGTTAAAAAAGAACAGACATATAAATATTTTAACGTCTATTCCTTCTTATCAATCTCTAGGTATTCTATGAAATAACTGCATTATATATCTTAAAGTATATTATTTATATTTTATTATATTTGCAGTTATTTCATAGAATATCTAGTTATTCCATGAAATAACTGATCGTGTCCGTTAAAGTGTGTAATATGCAATTAATTTCATACTTTAACTAGTTATTTCATAGAATAACTAGGTATTCTATAAATTAACTAATGAGAGACAGTTAAGGTA